>JARQOD010012584.1:0-19033 GCA_033576555.1 Oophaga sylvatica | reverse complement strand
CTGTCCAGAAGGTATAGGGGGTTTTTTTCACTTTTTCTAATTCCCCCTGCCCTTTTTTAGCACATCTATTTTTTTTTAAATATATTTGGGTTCGAAAATTCTATTTCACAGAATTTAAGCTCCTCTTTTGTACAGGCTCACTTTGCATAAACGCGAGTTTTACTTCTTCTCCAGGACCACATCTTTAAACAAGTAAAGGGTCATCTCTTTTCTGCTTTCACCTCCTCGTATAATTGGGGCCCTTTGCTCTCGAAATGAAGAGACCCCCCGTTCCTTCCCTTTTTAAAACTTCATTGTCCTTTTCAAAAAGGTATCTGGTTCTCTCACGCCCCTTTATCACAGTTTAAAATTTTTTTCTGAGAAGCACTTAATTCCCTCTGGTCCCGGCAACCATTTTTTTCTTGATCTTGAAAGGGTACTGTATACATTTTCCCTGTCACTTGTCCCCTTCTGTAGCAACTGCTGGCCCCGCTCCCTTTCCCCGGCGAAGGATAAACAATCCATTTCCCTGTTGGTGCTCGCGCAATGAAACAATATCGTTTCATGTTTTTTGTAGGACCTCATGGGACGATTTTCTCCTTTAGGTTTTGGACGTCTTTTACTACTTCGGCGTTTCTTCAGTCTTGTTCCTCACGTTTCACTTGAGAACCCCTGGGAGGCACCTGGCTGGTGCCCCACCATTCCAGGGCTTTCTCCCCCTCTGAGCGTCCCCTTTCCCAGATCCTTGGCCTGTGCAGATCCCACCATACATTGATAACTTCTCATTTTCAACAGCATCCACTTGTGCTGTGTTCAGTTTCAGAGTCCTGTCTTTCACCTTAGTCTTCGCCAGGGAACCGGCCAACTGTACAACACCTTCAGATGCCATCCTCCGTCCGACTGCAAGGTCAGCCTCAGCCTTCCTCTCAGGACTCTCAATCTCCTCTGCTACCATGCCTTCCTCACTTGCACTGGTTGCTTTATGGTCATCAGATAATTCACTATCACTATCTGACCCCGTTTTCTCAGCCACATCTGTCTCACTATCAGGGCTATACACTTATTATCATTCACATCCTGCTCACTGTCAGGGTTATACAATTCATTTTCATTCATATCCTGCTTACTGTCAGGGTTTATACAATTCATTTTCATTCACATCCTGCTTACTGTCAGGGTTATACAATTCATTTTCATTCACATCTTGATCTGGAACCTTAGTTAACATGTCATCCACAACATTAATTCACCATCTGGTCCCTCAAGTATGTGACTCTGTGACAACCCCAGCACTATACTTTTATATAGCTCAGGTACTAGGAGCTGACTCACGACCTCTCCCTGGGACTTCAGTGTCCCTATACAATAGGTTATTGTTCATGGCAGCATGAGGAAACCTCTCCTCAAGAGCCAGGCTCTTGGGGAACCTCACTCAGAACAATTACATTTTCCTGTGCCGTTTTAAGAGTGGGGTCTCGCACCGGCTCACTCCCAAAATTGTCACAGGAGCCAGGCAGGTCAGGGACACTCGGTTCCCGAGAACCACCATCCTCGTCTCCCAACATCACCTGCAAAGAAATGTCATCTTTATCACGGTCATCATCAGTATCATGATCATCATTATCATTATCAATATTATCATGGTCATCATCATTATCACATAAGTTTAAACGGCCCACTAGCACTGTGCTCCGCCCCTCGGGACTGCGCACCCTCAGTAGGAGCTTCATCACACTGTCCATCAGAAAACACCCTTCCCCCAGAGATCCTTAGACCGGGGAAAGTCATTACCCAATATAACGGGGTGCACCAGGGTCTTCACTACCCCCACTTCACATGAAACCTCCCCGAGTTTGGGGACCAAGTCCACGGCAGTCTCTGGGTTAGACTTTGGTGTCTCCATGGATGCACACCATACTCAGGTGCTTATCAGGGATGAAGTCCCTTTCATCAGGCTGTCACATACGGAAGTCACTGGACTCTCTGAGTCCAAGAGGGCCTGTGCTGGGCAGTCACTTACAACCACCGGGGACCCCTGTGGTCCAGTCTCTTCGGCTGAGGTGGACACACACACAGGCTCTGCGCAGGGAGAGAGGGATCTGCATCATCACAACACATAGGCTCCCCTCTATTGGACAGTTGGCTGCAATTTCACGCCAGCTCCAACACTGTCCATCACACTCTCCCACCCACATGTCCCCTCGGGCCTGAACCCGCTTATCAGCATACCCCATGTCCCCAACAGCTGGAACGCTCTTACCGCGAGAGTTCAGCGTCCGGGAACTCCGAAGTGACGACCTCTCAGACGGCTGTACCTCAGGAGGACGTGCTTGGGTGTAGCGGTCCACTATCACCTTTTCAACTCCATAATCAGGCCTGCTGACTGCAGACTCCCAACTGTATCTCCAGTCACGAACTCCCCTGGCACGGGCTGTCACCGTAACACTCAGCCGGATAAGAATCTCCGCTTTCAACTTGCCATAGTCTTGGCTGTCCTGCTCGCTCAGGTCAGCATATGCCACCTGGGGCACTCCAATCAGATAGGGTGCGACCATCATGGCCCATTCAGATAGGGCAGATTCTCCTTCTCTGCCAGTCTCTCAAACCTAGTGAGATATACCTCCACATCATCACGAGGTGTCATCTTTTTCAAGGACCGTCTTACCGCCCTCTTTACAGCGGACAACGCAGGTACCTTCACAACACTACTTCTGGACGAGGTGCTGAGAGCTGCAATCTGCTCCAACACCCGGTTTATTCTCCTGCTGCTGCTGCAGGAATTGCTGCCGGTGCTGCAGGCGCTGCTGCTCCATGCTCTGCTGCATGCTTCGCTGGGCTGCACCAGGTACTCAATGAGCTCCTCCATACTGCCGGACTCATCTGTCTCAATCACAGCAGTCTTATGTTGCACATTAACTTGTGCCATTTGTTCAAACAGCGCCTCCATGCTGTCATCCATGCTGTCAGACTTCTCTGTCTTAACAACGGCAGTCTTCACTCAAGACATACACACTACACAGCTTTTTTTTCCACAGAAAATTCAGCTTGCTGTGCAACCACTTTTTTTTTTTTTTTTTTTTCTTTTGCAAAGTCTATTAGGGCTACTGTCTCTTTAAGACTGCTCCACAAACTTTTCTTTTGCTGCTGCACATTCCACAGTCATTTTCACAACAAGTTCAGCTTTGCTGTGCATACATTTTCTTTCTGCAGACCCTATCAGGGCCACTGTCTCTCCAAGACTGCTCCAAACAGACGTTTCTGCTGACACATTTTTTTTTTTTTCTGTTGCTATTTCAATAGACTTCACCTTTAATGCTGTCTTTTCGCCACTGTGCTGCATGCACACTCCGCACTAACTGTACCAGGCCTGCGCTGCCCCAGCATTCTCCGCCAATTGTAAGCTTTCCGGGGGGTTTTAGCTCTAGGATCGCTGTCTGGGTAGACAGAATGGCACGGAAACAGTTCATTCAGACAGCAGTTTGGTGAAAACTGGCCGCAACCAGTTTTATTAAAGTCCACAGCACACAGATAAAAACAAATCATAAACAGAAACCCTGGGCTTGTCTAGCCACTAAATTACACTTAGATAGATGGCCCTCTCTATCCGGGACCCAGACTCTACCAGTCTGTGCCCAAAACAACACATATCACATGTTACCAGTATGGAGTTTCACAGACACTCCTCTTTATGTCCGAAGGCAACTCCAATGTCCAGACTTGAGAGAGGTCACCTCCTATTCAGTCGCTATTCGCACGGATTCTCACTGCGACTACTCCTGTGTCCGGGGGTACTTCCTGCACCCAGACTGAGATAGCTCACACTCTTAGAGACTGCTTCCTTGTGCCAGGACACCTCCCTGTGTCCGGGCTAAAGACAGCTCCCACACTCTTGGAGACACCTTCTGTGTCTGGACCCCTTGTCCAGACTGAATGAGCTCTCTGACTGTGCTCCCAAGCACCTACTTCTGGCTTCCTAATCAACACCTGAGTGGATTCAGGTCTGAGCTGCAAGCGTGTACTGAATGGCAGGTGTAGTGACCTTTCTTTACCACCAGGTTTACAAAGCCACACATTTCGCTCATACCAGTCAGCAAGGTACTTAGGTGAAATATACACCTCATTCACCACATATTCCTTCACTGTCTCACAATCTATTCTTTCTTTTGGCATTTAAATACTATTCTTTTGGATCCATTATATGTCAGTTTTGCAAGCCTGCGAGAAAATCTCGCAAGTCGGATGAAAATCGGATGTTACAAGGTACACACACATGCGATTAAATCGCATCTTTGAAGGAAAATCGGATGCCAGAAGGATGTGTGATGTTTTTATTTTGATCCGATTGTTGACCGTCTAAAACGGACCGATTTTTTGTGGTTGTGTGTGACTCCAGCCTAATTTGCACAAACAATTAAATCAGACTATGTGTGCAAAATTTCACACCTGTAGGGGTTAATTAAAGGTGTAAATTCGTAGCAAAAAAAGTCCGTTTTTTTTACAACGAATTTACACTTTAATTAACCCCTACATGTCTGAAATTTAGCACACATATACTCATGTAATTGTATGTTTCAAACATATATAAAAATACATGAAATTACATGGTTAAATGTGTGGAAACAATGTATCATTTCATGTCGGCTTCTGTGATTTCACTGAAGCCGGCAATTGAATTAGCGGCTATAACAGTATGTAGAAGTGTAAGAACTATAAATATATGTATATATATATATGTCACAATGACATATATATATATATATATATATATATTATATATGTGTATATATCTATTCTTTCTTTTGGCATTTAAATACTATTCTTTTGGATCCATTATATGTCAGTTTTGCAAGCCTGCGAGAAAATCTCGCAAGTCGGATGAAAATCGGATGTTACAAGGTACACACACATGCGATTAAATCGCATCTTTGAAGGAAAATCGGATGCCAGAAGGATGTGTGATGTTTTTATTTTGATCCGATTGTTGACCGTCTAAAACGGACCGATTTTTTGTGGTTGTGTGTGACTCCAGCCTAATTTGCACAAACAATTAAATCAGTCTATGTGTGCAAAATTTCACACCTGTAGGGTTAATTAAAGGTGTAAATTCGTAGCAAAAAAAGTCCGTTTTTTTTACAACGAATTTACACCTTTAATTAACCCTACAGGTGTGAAATTTTGCACACATAGTCTGATTTAATTGTTTGTGCAAATCAGATAGCAAACGACATGAAAAGACATGGTTAACCCTATGTACACCAAGTGTCATTTCATGTCGGGTGCTTCTGTCTTTTCACTGAAGCCGGCTTTACCCGGCAATTGAATGAGAGGATATTTTACTATGTAGAAGTGTATAAACTATACATATATGTATATATATATGTCACAATGACATGTATATATATATATATATGTATTCTATGTGTGTATATTTAGTGTTTACAAGGAAAGAATGAGTTTTTTTAGTTGCGATATTTTGTTCCCATAGACTTACATGGGACTTCCGGTATCGGTATCGGGTATCGCCGATATTTTAGTGATATCGGCGATACCATTCCGATTCCGATACTTTAGGATATCGGAAAGTATCGCTCAACTCTACTCGTGACGTCAGGGAATTTGTGCAGTCCTGCGGGACTTGCTCTCGCTCCAAGCCTTGCTCTCGCTCTAGTGGTTTGTTGATGCCATTGCCTGTGCCCAAGAGACCATGGACCCATATCTCTATGGATTTCATTTCCGACCTCCCTGTTTCTCAGAGAATGACCGTTATCTGGGTGATTTGTGATAGGTTTTCCAAATGATACATCTTGTGCCATTACCTAAGTTGCCTTCCTCCTTTGAATTGGTGCCTTTGTTCCTTCAGCACGTGGTTCGGTTACACGGCATTCCTGAGAACATTGTGTCTGACAGAGGAGTCCAGTTTGTTTCCAGATTTTGGAGGACTTTTTGTTCTAAACTTGGTGTTCAATTGTCTTTCTCCTCGGCTTTTCATCCTCAGACCAATGGACAAACTGAGAGAACAAACCAGACATTGGAGACTTATCTGAGATGCTTTGTGTCTGCTGATCAGGATGACTGGGTCTCTTTTTTGCCTTTGGCTGAATTTGCTCTTAATAATAGGGCTAGCTCTGCCACTTTGATGTCTCCATTTTTCTGCAATTTTGGGTTTCACCCTCGATTTTCTTCAGGACAGACAGAGGCTTCTGTCTGTCCAGGTGTTGACTCTGTTGTGGAGCGTATGCAACAGATTTGGGACCAGGTAGTGGAGAGGTTGTCCCTCTCTCAGGAGAGGGCCCAGCGGTTGCCAACCGGCATAGGACTGATGGTCCTCGGTTTGAAGTGGGGGACTTGGTCTGGTTGTCCTCAAGAAATATCCCTATGAGAGTTGCATCTCCTAAGTTTAAGCCTAGGTTCATTGGACCTTATAAGATCATGGAGATTCTTAATCCTGTTTCCTTTCGTTTACTTCTTCCAGGGACATTTAAGATCCATAATGTGTTCCACAAGTCCTTATTGAAGAGGTTTGTCGAGCCAGTGGTTCCTATGGCTGTGCCTCCTGACCCTGTTTTGGTTGAGGGCAATCTGGAGTATGTGGTTGAGAAAATATTGAATTCTCGTTTTTCTAGACGGAAACTCCAGTATTTGGTTAAGTGGAGAGGTTATGGTCAGGAGGACAATTCTTGGGTGTTTGCTTCGGACATCCATGCTAGGAGACTCATCCGTGCATATCACAGAGCTCATCCTGACCGACCTGGTTGCTCAAATGAGGGTTCGGTGACCCCTCCTCAAGGGGGGGGTACTGTTGTGAATGTGCTAGAAATGAATTCTGAGCAGAAGCTCCCTCTGGTGGTTACAAACAGTACTGAACTATCCAATGAAGATTGTGAAGATTGGCGATCAGGTGTTACTGACTGGTCTTATATAAGGGAGGTTCCTCCCATCAGGGTTGCCGGTGATCAATTGTTCTGGTCTCATCTTTGATTCCTGTTCGCTTTGTAGCTTGCTGTTTCGTGCCTGCATCTTCTGCTAACAGATAAGACATTTTCTTCTTTTAGTTTTTGTGCTTGCTTTTTTCATTTTGTCCTGCACTTCTGTGGGGGTCTGCCGGGTCCCTCCGGGGGCTTGTGCTCCTCTCAGTTTAGTTCAGCCACTGTTGTTTGTTCATTTGCCTTTTCCAGTTTTTTCAGTGGCTGCTGTTTAGTTTTTGTTACACCAGAGAACTAATTTAGGTGGTAGAGGTCGTGTGATCTCAGGTGTTTTTGTAATTAGTAGTGTTGGTACTTTTCAGGGTTTTTTGGGATTGCAGTAAGTGACCTTCCTATCCTTTTCTATTTAGGAAGTTTGGGCCCCAACGTTTGCTCATACTATTTTCTGTCTGTGTCTGTATTTCTTCTTGTCTAACCGCCATTACATGTTTGGGGGCTTTCTATGTTCTTTGGGGATCTGCTCCGGGGCAGATAGTTTTCCTCTTTCTGTCTTTAGGTGTAGTTAGCTTCTCAGGCTGTGACGAGGCGTCTAGGACCAACGTAGGTACGCTCCACGGCTGCCTTTAGTTGTGGTGGTTAGTCAGGGTACTGCAATCCCATAGATTCCAACCTTTCTGGTGTATTTCCTTTTTTTGCTTGCTCTCCTCAGCTACCAAGTCATAACACTTCCACATCATTTCTACAGTATTAAGAAAAAGACTTTGACTTGGCCATTCCAAAACATTAACTTTTTTTTTTAACCATTCTTTATAATGACTTGTGTGCCTTGTATTATTGCCTTGCTGCATGACCCACATTCTCTTGACATTCAGCTCATGGACAGATGTCCTGACATTTTCCTTTAGAATTTGCTGATAGATATCATAAGCCATTGCTCAATCAATGACAGTAAGTTGTACTGGCCCTGATTTCGCTAAACCAGCACAAACCATAATTACAACCACTGTGTTTCACAGATCGTATGAAGTTTTTATGCTGTAATGCAGTATTTTGCTTTCCTCAAACATAATTAAACCAAAAAGCTATTTTGTTCTCAATCTTCTGGCTTGTCTGTGTGATCTGCTGATTGTCAGCAATGTTCTTTTTTGTTCCTTCCAATCCTGCTATGAACACCATTGTTTTCCATCTCCTTCTGATGGTGGACTCATGAACATTAACTAATGTGAGAGGCTTGTATGTTATGTTTAGGTAGCTAAGGAGAAAAAGCAAAAAACGGCAATACACCAGAGAGGCTGGAACCTATTGGATTGCAGTAACCTGAACTAACCACACAACTAGAGGTAGCCGTGGAGCGTTCCTACGTTGATCCTAGATGCCTCGTCACAGCCTGAGAGATAACTACACCTAAAGGCAGAAAGATGAAAGCTATCTGCCCCGGAGCAGATCCCCAAAGAAAATAGGAAGCCCCCAAACATGTAATGGCGGTTAGACAAGAAGAGATCACGGACACAGACAGAAAATAGAATGAGCAAACACTGGGGCCCAATCTGTCTAGAAAGAAAAGTACAGGAAAGAATTCTGACTGCAATCCAACAAAAAACCCTAAAAAATACCAACTCTTCTGATTGCAAAAACACCTGAGATCACATGATCTCCACCACCTAAATCAGATCTCTGGTGTAACAAAACTAAGCCGCAGCCACTGAAAAAACAGGAAAAAGCAAATGAACAAATAACAGTGGCTACAGATAAACTGAGAGGAGCACAGGCCCCAGGAGGGGACCTGGCTGACCACCAAAAGTGCAGAAAAACTATGCAAAAAGCAAGCACAAAAAGAAAAGCCAAAAATATCTTATCTGAAAGCAGATGATGCAGGCAGGACTCCAGCAAACTTCCAAAGGAACCAGGAACCACAATTGAGACAAGAACAATTGATCACCGGCAACCATCATGGGAGGGAACCTCCCTTATATCAGTCCAGTCTGTGATCCCAGATTGCCATTCCTCGCTGAAAGGTTCAGTACTGTCTGTAACCACCAGAGGGAGCCTCTGCTCAGAAACCATCTCTAGCACATTCATAACACCTGTAGTTGCATAGAGGTTCTCTTGGGTTCCTTTGTGACTTTACGGACTATTGTATGCCTTGCTTTTGGAGTTATTATCTTTCTTAGTCCACCATCCTAGAGAGAGTAATAATAGTCTTGAATTTCCTCCATGTGCACACAATATGTCTGACTGTGGATTGGTACAGTATAAACTCTTTAGAGATGGTTTTGTAACCTTCTCTATCTTGATGAGTATCAATGCTTTTTCTTCTGAGATTCTCAGAAATCTTCTATGCTTCTGGCATGATAAAATTGCACAAATCCGGGTAATTATCAGACTTTGATAGATCCCTGCTCTTTAAATAAAATCGGTTACCAACTCACATCTGATTGTCATCCCATTGGTTGAAAACACCAGACTGGGTTCAAATTATTTTCTAAAAGTTCACATACTTTTACCACTCAAACATGTTTTATTGGATCATTTTTCTCATCTACAATGGTAAAGTGTAATATTTTTGACTCCATTGCTTTAATTGTTTCTCTTTATCTACTTTTATGACTTGAGTGAAAAACTGATGTAGTTTTAGGTAACATTTCTAAAAGGTTCACAAACTTTCAAGCAACACTGTATCAACACAACAAATTGTATAACAAATATAGCAAATATTTTGTATAAATAACAAATGGTACAATTGCATAATTTTGTGATTGGAAAAAATTACCGTCTGTGCCTAGGATTTTTGCAAAAGCTAACGAAAGGAGGAGGAGGATTTTTTTAGAAACAAGTTCATCAACATTAAAAAAAAATACATTTTGCATGGTTTATAACTTTTTTTTTAAGTAAAACAAAATAGTGAAAAGTTATTTTCAAAGAAACCTGAAAATAACAATGTGACCTTTTACCTGCCATTGGCGAGTGGCAGAAATCTCCATCCCACATGGTGTCACCCATAGTATTACACTCAGATGGGATGCCCAATCCTCGTAGATTACCAAGAAGTGTGTTAGGCTCTTTAGAGGTCCACTGTTTACGGTTATTCACTAGATTTCCATCTCCTGTAATGAGAAAGAACATGGTGACATCTGCTATGGGATAAAGTGTATCTAACATAGACATCACTTATATGTCGGGGGGCCATAGGCTCCAAGGCTTGGATGCAGCGGATTCCTCTGCACCCCTAACAACTAGGAGGATAAATAGACATGAATCCCTAAAGCTATTTTCTACAATCCAGTGAAAAGCCTTTTTAAAAGAATGTTATAAAAATCAGACATTTCAAAACTAATGTTTTTGAATGAAATCTGTAACTTGCCCGTAAGGCAATAATCATATTAAGGAGAGTAAACAAGCACCGCGTAGGACATAGCATGTACTCTATAGGGTACACGTACCAGAGATGGAGAACCTAGGCTTTAGACCATGCAGATTAGTTTTATTAAAGGAATATCCAGCACTTTTATATTGATGACCTATCCTTTAGATATGTAATCGATATCAAACCGGTTCGGGTCCAAGACTCAGCCCCCTCATCATCAGCTGTTCCCATGCTGGTGGCAGCCAGATGTGAGAAGTTGCAGAGCTGAACAGCGCAGTTTTATCAACTGTGTAGTGGCAGCTGCTGGGTATCACACATCTGCACGTATTTGTATAAATATGAGTGAAGGTTCAGCACCCAGCTGTGGTCACTACATTGTTGACGGAGCTCTGCTCCTCTGCTCCACAACTGCTAACTTCCAGTGGCACAAAAGAACAGCTGATTGTTTGGGGGTGAAGGTGTTGCACCTGATCTGTTACTGATGACCTCTCTCATAGATAGGCCAAATCAATATCAAAGTAATGGACAACCCTTTTAAATGAAGGGTTACATGTTACATGTCCTGACCTTGATCCGCATAAATCTCCCGCCAGTTGGTTCCCTCTAATTTTTCTCCATGATCAAAAGTTAACGTGTCATTCAGAGGATCATTTTCCTGTAAAGCAATATCCAACATTTCCTTTAATATTAGCATCACAGAATTATAGCTACTGGGGCAAATAACAGTGCTACGGACTTACATTATATGGGAAAAAAAGTACTGGGACCCCTATATATTACACTTACAGGAGCTTTTATGGCATCCTATACTGTTATTCCACATCAAACTCCACCAACCATGTCTTTACGGACCGTGCTTTTAAGCTATTAAGATTTCCCTTCAGTGACACTAAGTAGCCTACGTCATCCCACGATAAACATCTCCGTAGCATCATTCCTCCTCCACCATACTTTACAGCTGCAAAATGCAGTCAGGCAAGTAACGTTCTCCTGTGATTCGCCAAACCCAGACTCATCCCATCAGGGGACCAGATAGGGAAGCAAGATTCCTTCACTCCGCAGAACAAGTTCCTACTGCTTCAGAGTCCAGTGTCTGCTTGATGATAAACCCATGGCGATCAAGGGTAGACATTCTTGGCCACCACAGATGATAATTGGACTGTCATGTAATGAATAGATGCACAAGGTTTCCCAGAGCGGAAGCAGCTATTATGTCCCTCCGTTCTCGCTCATAGAGAGGATGAGTAGAGCACCACCTTGTATAGAGACATGGCCTCTAGTGCTAAGACAACCCCTCGAAAGAGTGAATGGCCAGGGAGCACCATGCTGCGTCCTACCTTACATAAGTAAATATAAAGCAATGGTCCACAGTCGCATAAACTAAAGTATGAAAACCCCACGTTTATAGTAATAACGTTGCTCTAACCTCTTCATTCTCTCTATGGGGACCATCAATCTGAATTTCTTCTGTGATGTCATTAATTTCGAACCTTAATCCACCCTAAAAATACAAAAAATATTACATATCGTGGAGGATTTAAGATTATTTCTCATTAGATACTATTGCTTCCCTATTAAATATTATTGCATATTGCAGGAGCATCTTTTCATATAATTCTGCTTTGTGTCATTCTTCTGTAATTCCCCAGGGAACGTATAAATGAAGTGACAACTGGATGTTCCTCCTTGGTATGCCCAAAAGGTCCTTTTGTCTCATATAAAAATACAGATACTATTAAAGACTTCTGATATTTTGGTATCATGTTGGAGATTTGACATTGGGGTCCACAAGGTTCAAGTTATGCCACCAACATGAGCACTAAAAAGCTAGGAAAAAAGTCTAACATAATTACTGTAAAGATTCCCCGCTCCCCCTTTACGACAACATAACATATAGACCGAGGCTGAGTTGTCTACTGGCTGTAAGCTGTTGTAATGTTCGTCTCTGTGATGTTTCATTTACAAGATGCAACTTCTCAAGACAACCACTGGGCAACGTGGCCATGTATCTTGACATTTCCGTGGACTAATGCACTTTTTGTTGCACCAGAAAGGAATTTTGAGATTATTATAAAAAAAAAAAAAAACTATAATATAGTTAAAGGTAAAAACATAAAATCATACACTGGTATATCATGGGAGGTGGGGGTTTCCATGACTCCTATTTCTAGGGGCCCATATATTTATGGGGATACATCTATCTGCATGTCCTTCTCTAATCTCTCAGACCATATGAGATAATTCTTTTTTATTGTAAGGTGACAGTGGTTCAGACAGAATATACCTTTACTTTGTACTTTTCTTCCAGGGCTTTTTGCTCTTGTCTGTTTTGCTTGATGATATCGTTAAACTTTTGTTGTATCTCCTAGAATATATAAAACTGAGATCTTCATCAGCAGCATATGTATCATCTTTGCTCCTATATTTTTCTGTATCGATGCTTATTTTTACAGGTTCAGGTGTAATTAAAACAATTTTTAAAAAATTATTTATTTAGACATCTCGAACTTTTGGTATCTGCCATGTACATGGTAGTAGGATTCTCATTTTTTACTATACTCCACAATCCTATGGTAGCGTCAACCTGGGTCAACCCAATAGTTTTGCCTTGGTTCCCAACTATCAAATACCATTTACAGCAGTGCGTTTATGTAGCCTTTATGCCCCCATAGACCGTAGAGCCCATGTACAATGACACCAGTGACTACACATTTACCTCAGTCGGTTCTATTCCATCTGGTCGATCTGAAGGAAAGTCTCCTCCTTTGTTTCCTGGCTTTACAAGATAAGTCCCATCTGTTGCCTTAGGAGTTTCCTGGAAAGAACCATACGATTAACCCACAATTAAATGAACTCTTATAGATTTTTACATAATAATATATAGTGTGCATTTATTTAATTTTATTATACTCATTAAGAAGTTAAAGTCAACCTTAGGACAAATTATTACAGATATTAATATATTAATAAAAGGGCTTATAATTCTTTCTATTTCCTTTAATAAAAATTTCCAAGGTCCTTTGTACCTCCAGATCCTTAACAAAAAACAAAATGGCAGCAATGCCCCTTTCTCTGACTTCACTATCAACTCACTAGCTACTGATTAAAGCTTCATCCCACAAACTTCCTGCTCCTCGCATCCATACAGTGGTGGCCAAAAGTATTGGCACCCCTGCAATTCTGTCAGATAATACTCAGTTTCTTCCTGAAAATGATTGCAAACACAAATTCTTTGGTATTATTATCTTCATTTAATTTGTCTTCAATGAAAAAAACACAAAAAGAATTGACCTAAAGCCAAATTGGATATAATTCCACACCAAACCTAAAAAAAGGGGGTGGACAAAAGTATTGGCACTGTTTGAAAAATCATGTGATGCTTCTCTAATTCATGTAATCACCAGCACCTGTAACTTACCTGTGGCACCTAACAAGTGTTGGCAATAACTAAATCACACTTGCAGCCAGTTAACATGGATTAAAGTTGACTCAACCTCTGTCCTGTGTCCTTGTGTGTACCACATTGAGCATGGAGAAAAGAAAGAAGACCAAAGAACTGTCTGAGGACTTGAGAAACCAAATTGTGAGGAAGCATGAGCAATCTCAAGGCTACAGTCATGGCCAAAAGTTTTGAGAATGACACAAATATTAATTTTTACAAAGTCTACTGCTTCACTTTTTCTAATGGCAATTTGCATATACTCCAGAATGTTATAAAGAGTGATCAGCTTAACAGCAATTACTTGCAAAGTCAATATTTGGCTAGAAAATTAACTTTATCCCCCAAAACACATTTCAACATCATTGCAGCCCTGCCTTAAAAGGACCAGCTAACCTCTTTTCAGTGATTGCTCCATTAACACAGGTGTGGGTGTTGATGAGGACATGGCTGGAGATCAATCTGTCATGATTAAGTAAGAATGACACCACTGGACACTTTAAAAGGAGGCTGGTGCTTGACATCATTGTTTCTCTTCTGTTAACCATGGTTATCTCTAAAGAAACACGTGCAGTCATCATTGCAATGCAAAAAAAATGGCCTAACAGGGAAGAGTATCGCAGCTAGAAAGATTGCACCTCAGTCAACAATCTATCGCATCATCAAGAACTTCAAGGAGAGAGGTTCCATTGTTGCCAAAAAGGCTTCAGGGTGCCCAAGAAAGACCAGCAAGCGCCAGGACCGTCTCTTAAAAGTGTTTCAGCTGCGGGATCGGGCTACCAGCAGTGCAGCGCTTGCTCAGGAATGGCAGCAGGCAGGTGTGAGTGCATCTGCACGCACTGTGAGGCGGAGACTCTTGGAGCAAGGCCTGATCTCAAGGAGGGCAGCAAAGAAGCCACTTCTCTCCAGAAAAAAACATCATGGACAGACTGATATTCTGCAAAAGGTACAGGCAGTGGACTGCTGAGGACTGGGGTAAAGTTATTTTCTCTGATGAATCCCCTTTTCGATTGTTTGGGACATCAGGAAAACGCCTCATTCGGAGAAGACAAGGTGAGCGCTACCACCAGTCTTGTCTCATGCCAACTGTTAAGCATCCTGAAACCATTCATGTGTGGGGTTGCTTCTCAGCCAAGGGAATCGGCTCTCTCACAGTCTTGCCTAAAAACACAGCCATGAATAAAGAATGGTACCAGAATGTCCTCCAAGAGCAACTTCTCCCAACCCTCCAAGAGCAGTTTGGCGATCAACAATGCCTTTTCCAGCATGATGGAGCACCTTGCCATAAAGCAAAGGTGATAACTAAATGGCTCAGGGAACAAAACATAGAGATTTTGGGTCCATGGCCTGGAAACTCCCCAGATCTTAATCCCATTGAGAACTTGTGGTCAATCATCAAGAGACGGGTGGACAAACAAAAACCTAAAAATTCTGACAAAATGAAAGCATTGATTGTGCAAGAATGGACTGCTATCAGTCAGGATTTGGTCCAGAAGTTGATTGAGAGCATGCCAGGGAGAATTGCAGAGGTCCTGAAGAAGAAGGGTCAACACTGCAAATATTGACTTGCTGCATTAACTCATTCTAACTGTCAATATAAGCTTTTGTTACTCATATGTTTGCAATTATTATATTTCTGTCTGTGATAAAAACATCTGTCAAACACACATAAAAACCAGAGGGCAGCAGATCATGTGAAAATATAATATTTGTGTCATTCTCAAAACTTTTGGCCATGACTGTACAAGTCCATCTCCAAAGACCTGAATGTTCCTGTGTCTTCCGTGCGCAGTGTCATCAAGAAGTTTAAAGCCCATGGCACTGTGGCTAACCTCCCTAGATGTGGAAGGAAAAGAAAAATTGACGAGAGATTTCAACGCAAGATTGTGCGGATGGTGGATAAAGAACCTCGACTAACATCCAAACAAGTTCAAGCTGCCCTGCAGTCCAAGGGTACAACAGTGTCAACCCGTACTATCCGTCGGCATCTGAATGAAAAGGGACTATATGGTAGGATACCCAGGAAGACCCCACTTCTTACCCCGAGACATAAAAAAGCCAGGCTGGAGTTTGCCAAAACTTACCTGAGAAAGCCTAAAACGTTTTGGAAGAATGTTCTCTGGTCAGATGAAAAAAAAAGAGGCATTCAAAAAAAAGAACACGGTCCCTACAGTCAAACATGGCGGAGGTTCCCTGATGTTTTGGGGTTGCTTTGCTGCTTCTGGCACTGGACTGCTTGACCGTGTGCATGGCATTATGAAGTCTGAAAACTACCAACAAATTTTGCAGCATAATGTAGGGCCCAGTGTGAGAAAGCTGGGTCTCCCTCAGAGGTCATGGGTCTTCCAGCAGGACAATGACCCAAAACACACTTCCAAAAGCACTATAAAATGGTTTGAGAGAAAGCACTGGAGACTTCTAAGGTGGCCAGCAATGAGTCCAGACCTGAATCCCATAGAACACCTGTGGAGAGATCTCAAAATGGCAGTTTGGAGAAGGCACCCTTCAAATATCAGGGACCTGGAGCAGTTTGCCAAAGAAGAATGGTCTACAATTCCAGCAGAGCATTGTAAGAAACTCATTGATGGTTACCGGAAGCGGTTGTTCGCAGTTATTTTGGCTAAAGGTTGTGCAACCAAGTATTAGGCTGAGGGTGCCAATACTTTTGTCTGGCCCATTTTTGGAGTTTTGTGTGAAATGATCAAGGATTTGATTTTTGCTTCATTCTCTTTTGTGTTTTTTCCTTGCAAGCAAATTAAATGAAGATAAAAATAGCAAATAATTTGTGATTGCAATCATTTTCAGGAAGACACTGAGTATTATCTGACAGAATTGCAGGGGTGCCAATACTTTTGGCCACCACTGTACATATGTACTGTATATAGTAGTAAGGGGATGGAGCGAAGGATGGATTCGAATGGGGTTGCCTCCTCTGCTCCGTGTCCGGAACCACCGGAGCAGCTTCCAGTGTTCTCGGGGGGAAGCTTACCGTTCCTGGACCAACCTTCCCATGTGACAGAAGGGGGGTGAGGGGGGGAGTTAAAAGGTGCTGCGTGCGGGAAGCTGACAGGAGTCCGGGCGGAAAAGTGCAGAGCGCAGGAGAGTGAGCTGCCAGCTGCGCCCCAGTCCTGAGTGTGAGAGCCCCCCGACTTAGGACTCGAGCTGAGAGCCTTGATGCTGTGAGCGCCCCCTGAACTGACGCTGACCCTCCAGCCTCCGCGACCGGAGGAGACTCCCCTGACAGGTTAGAGGCAGACACTGACGCGCACAGGCCTGGTGAACTGAGCAGAAGGCCTGAGCCTCAGAGAGGAGTAATTGGACTGACCGAGGAGCGCAGTACCGTTCCTGCGGTGAACTGTGTAGGACGGAGCTTTGTGACAAAGACCGGTAAGAGCAGGACCTCGTCTCACCCTACATCATTCCGTTGCCTGCCTTGGAGACCGTGTTTCCTCCATGGACTAGGATCTAAGAGAGATTGCATGTGCCGCTCTTGACGGTGCCAACGTTGGAGAATTAGACCCTTCAATCAAGCCTTCTTCAGACTGATAAGTGTTTTTCTGTTTTTCTGCCTTTTGTTTATTTTCTTGAAAGACTATTTAGCCCCTTTGCTTGCTGCATTTAACCCCTCATCTGCTCCTCTCTGCGTGGAGTGTTTTGAACTGTTAAATAAACCTTTAACTCTTGTTCTGCCTCACATCCGTGGCGACATCCCCCGTACCTGCAGTATTTTACATGCTCAGCATAAATGAGTACACCAGTGAACACAAGAACAATCTCCAAACTTTTGATAAGACTGAGTTTCATAGAACATTTTTCAAGAAAAACTTGTTTTAGAGCGTGGATGGTGAATGGAGAGTGATGAGCGCAAGTGCTCATTACTTGAGTTTCCCTAGGGTGATCGGGTATGCACTGAGTATCGAGTCCCCATAGTCACGTTTCGCAGCTGCTAGACAGCAACAAAACGTGGGGATTGTTCTTGTTTGTCAGACAATCCTCGCATGTTTTGTGGCTGTCTAACAACTGTGAAACATGAGACCGTGGGGACTCGAACACCCACGATACTGGGTGAATACCTGAGTACCCTAGGCAAACTCGAGTAACGAGCACTTGGGCTCATCACTGTGTCATGCTTCTGGATTCAAACTCTTGATTTTGTGTTCTATTGTTGGCATCTCTTACCGCCGAGCCACAACAGATACACCTTTTCTTTGGCGTTTTAGTTCTATTATCTTTGTTTCAGTTGGTTTCGTGTAAGAGGTGTTTTTCATTTACTCAGTCTTATCACTTGTCGGGTGCAGCTTTAAATACCTTCCCCTATTTGTGTTTCCTGCTGGTGATGGACTTTGTTAGATTCGTTCACTTTGCTGTAGTTTGTGTTGGTTGCAGTTGTTTTGTGTGTAATTCATTTACTCCTTAGGGAACTGCTTCTCTAGCGATCCTAGGGGTAAACCACCATCGAGTAGGGACGCCATTGCGTTATCTTATGGTGCCAACCTCCGCGGTCAAGCAGCGACAGACTAGGATCAAAGAAGGGCGATTCCTAGTCTGAACAGGGACCTGTCAGATTCAGGTGTCTCCCTGGTTTGTTCATTACCCACATGAATGTGCTTTGGCAGTCATAACAGAGTGTTGACAACTTCTTATCTCTTCAGAATTCCCCATAGGTGTTTCGGTTGGGTTCAGATCAGGAGACACTTGGCCACTGAATCATAGAATCATATAATGTTAGAATTGGAAGGGACCTCCAGGGTCATCATGTACAACCGCCTATTCAATGCAGGATTCACTAAACCATCTCAGACAGATGTCTGTCTAGCCCCTGTTTGAAGACTCCCAATAAAGGAGAATTCACCACTCCTAATGGCAGCCTGTTCCACTCATTGATCACCCTCACCATCAAAAAGTTTTTTTATAATATCTAATCTGTATCTTCTCCTTTTCGGTTTCATTCCATTGCTTCTCGTGTTTTCATGAGCAAATGAGAATAATGATGATCCCTCTACACGGTGACATCTCTTTAGATATTTGTAGACGGCTATTAAGATTCCTCTTAGCCTTCTTTTTTGCAAGCTAAACAGTCCCAGATCCTTTAACCATTCCTCGCAGAACATACTTTTGCACCATCCTGGTAGCATTGTGGCTCAGTGGTTAGCACTGCCACCTTGCAGCGCAGGGGTCCTGGGTTCAAATCCCACCAAGGACAACATCTGCAAGGAGTTTGTATGTTCTCCCTGAGTTTGTGTGGGTTTCCTCCCACACTACAAAGACATACTGAGGGAATATAGATTGTGAGCCCTATTGGCGACAATGATGGTAATGTATGTAAAG
>JARQOD010012583.1:0-19041 GCA_033576555.1 Oophaga sylvatica | reverse complement strand
AAAAAAGCATATTTTTTTTCACAAAAGTGATCTTTTTGCCCCAATTTTTTATTTTAACAAGGGTAGCAAGAGGAATTGGACCCCAAAATTTGTTGTGCAATTTGTCCTGAGTATGCTCATACCCCATATGTGGGGGTAAATCCTCTGTTTGGGTGCACGGTAGAGCTTGGAAGGGAAGGAGCGCCGTTTGACTTTTAATCTCAAAATTGTGAGAGCGGATGCCTTGTCGGGTTTGGACATGTGCCTAAACAGCAGAAACCCCCAAAACTGACCCCATTTTGGAAACTACACCCCTCAAAGATTTTATACAGGGGTATATTTAGCAATTTTAACTCACAGGTACGACACAGAATTTGATAACATTAGGTCGCCATATTGAAAACGTTCATTTTTTCCACAAAAATCTTGTTTTAGACCTGAATTTCTCACTTTTGTCAGATTACATCAAAAAGTGGACCACACAACATCAAAAAGTAGACCCCAAAATTTGTTACCCACTTTCTTATGAGCGTGACGATATCCCATATGTAGTCAAAAATTTCTGTTTGGACAAAATGCAGTGCTCAGACAGAATGGGGGACAATGTGACAAATATGACTTTATTTGAAAATCCTTCCAGGAATTATTACTCACAGAGGGAGGCATGCTCCTAAAAATACATTGGATGATTATAAAATTTGGTCTTGCTAACAAAACAGTTGTCCCGCATTTGCGTATATTGTAGCATAAACTGTACTGGAATGATGGGCAAAATGTGGAGGAAAATGCAGCCAACTATGTGGCAAAGCTGAGTTTGTTCCAAAGATGAAAGAACACCAGCAGGGCTGGCATGACAGACATTTTCAGAGACTGGTCGTACAACGTCCATTTAGCTCCATCAATCCCTTTATGAGAGACGAATGTGCCAATAGACGTGGTGCACCATAGCAAGCTCCCACCCGCCAAGGTGAAGACCGCTATATGCCCAAAACAACCAATCCCCTACAGAATCTGTAAAGTATTTTCTGGAACCAGAGGTTCGTCAAGGACCATACAGTAAAGCCCATAGTGTAGAAGTATGGAACTTCCTCATTTTTCGAAATTCTCCAATAAAATGATCATGCCCGTATCACCAACATAAATATAAGTAATAGAAATGGAAGCCAAAGTTTTGTGTAGCAAGACAGTCGTAAAAACAGTCAAGGTTAGATAAATGATCAAAAATGTTTGTGAGTAATCAAGTCCTAGAATTAATTTTCAGATGACCTGACTTTTCAGGAACATTTGTGGGGTCCACACTCTGGGGTGTACAGACTTGGGTACGTGGACGAGAATTTTTTGGAATAGTAGTTTGGTATGTGATTGATCAAGTCCTAGGATTAGTTTTCAGATGACCTGACTTTTCAGGAACATTTGTGGGGTCCACACTCTGGGGTGTACAGACGTGGGTACGTGGATGAGGATTCGTTGGAATAGTAGTTTGGTATGGGATCGATCAAGTGTTCGAATTAATAGAAAATATTATCATTAGTAGATCCTATTTTACCCCATTCCACAATTATGTGTTCCAAATTACTCTACTGGGGCCTCTAAGCAGAAAATAAAAATTATATAAAAAAACCTAATAATTGTGGGTGGTGTGGTAGGTCTCAATGCAGGGGGAGATACAGAGGCCTGGTTGGGATGGGCATGTGGGGCAATGGTAACAGGAATCACTCCGTTTGCCATGCTTTCTGCAAACCCGGCATCGTTTTTGAAGATACCTTTGGGTGGGAGTGACAGGGTGAGGAAAATGGCGCTCTGTAAGTCTCCGGGAATCCTCAGACTTGAAGGCTTCCCCCGATGCCATTGAGTCAAACATGAGGCCCTCAATAATTTTTTCCTGATACTGGAGGAATGTAAGGAGTTCTTGGGACTTTTTGTACAGGACAAATCTGTTGTATGTGGCCGGTTGGATAAGATAGATTGCCACCTTTTTGTACCAGGCCCTGGTCTTCTGTTTGACCAGGTATGGTTGCAGAACCTGGTCTGATAAATCAACGCCACCCATAAACGTATTATATTCTGTGACGCAGAACGGTTTTTCCTTGTCCCTGGTGGCACCCCTCTCTCTGACCGTCACAGTGGTGTCTGCATGCAGTGTGGTCAGCAGGTAGACGTCCTTCCTGTCATTCCACTTCACTGCAAGAAGTTGGTCACTTGCGAGTGAGAATGACGCCCCCTTCTCCAAATGTCTGGACACCAACTGTGACGGAAACCCCTCTCTGTTTTTCCTGACTGTCCCACAGGCCCCTGTATTTGCAGTGTGGAGGGATTTATATAGGGGGATGCTTGTGTAATAGTTGTCGGTATACACGTGGTACCCTTGATTTAGGAAAGGTGTCATTAGCTGCCACACACTTTTGCCTGGGATGCCAATTGTCTGGGGGCAGTTTGGGGGGTTTATTTGGCGGTCCCCACCTTCATAATTTAGGAAGGTGGATGTGTACCCTGATGAGCTCTCTCACATTTTGTATAATTTTACGCCATATTTGGCACGTTTGGAGGGGATAAATTGGCGGAATGACAGATGGCCCTTGTAGCTCATCAAGGACTCGTCTACTGCCACATTTTGCTCTGGGTATCGGAATTAAGAAATGAATTTTGTAGTAAAGAAATTAGGGGTCTCAATTTATTTAGCCAATCATAGTTGGGGTCAGTTCTTGAGAGGGCTTGGGAATTGTCACTGAAGTGGAGAAATCTCATCAGGGCTTCGTAACAGACTCGGGACATGACGACTGCAAATACACGGGTGCTGTGGACAGCTTTTGTTGCCCAGTAAGAGCGGAGTGTGTTTTTTTTTTACTAAACCCATATTCAGGGTAAGGCCTAAAAATTTTCTTATTTCGGGGACATTTGTGGGCGTCCAGGAACGGGAATGAAAGGCAGTGGGTTTTTGGGAAATGTATTGTCGGGCATATAGATTTGTTTGGTGGACGATTAATTCTAGGACTTCGAGGCTAATGACAATTTGGAAAAAATCAGTGGGGTAAAATTGACGACATCTACTCTTAGGCCGGAGTCACACTAGCGACAAAATCGGACGACTGCAATGCGATGAAATATCGCATTGCAGTCGGACCTATCTTAATCTATGGAGCAGCTCCCAGTATCAGATTTTTTGTGGTCCGTTTTAAACGTCCGAGTGCAATCGCAATGCAAAATTATTGATATTGAGCTAGGGGTGGTATTGATATCTATGCACCATATTTTTATATTGAATCATATTATTGCATCATATTATTGTATAGTACATTTCTGACATATGTTGTGCATTTTGTATTGATGATATGGACTAACTCATATTACCTGGTTATATATATACTTTTCATGTGGCGGGCCCTTGAACGGGTTGTCTCATTTTGTTTTTAATTATGTTTTAATATTTCACTTTTTGTGTGCCAATAAAGGTTTTTGTATTTTGATACGTATATTTTGGTTGGTGTAGTGTGCGTTTTATACGGTAGGTCTTTCTCTCTTTCATTCATTGGTAATTTTTTCTGCCGATTCGCACCTCCCTACACTATTTAGATACTTAGTGCGCCCAGTGCTCTTATATTATTAAAATACCCAAAAGTGACACCATTCTAAAAACTGCACCCCTCAAGGTGTTCAAAACCACATTCAAGAAGTTTATTAACCTTTTAGGTACTTCACAAGAATTGAAGCAATGTGGAAGGAAAAAATGAACATTTAACTTTTTTTCCCCAAAATTTTTCTTTCGACACAATTTTTTTTTATTCTGTCAAAGGTATCAGGAGAAAATGAACCACAATATTTGTTGTACAATTTCTCCTGAGTACACCGATACCCCATGTGTGGAGGAAAACCAACCTTTAGGCGCACGGCAGGGCTCGGAAGGGAAGGAGCATCATTTGAGATTTTGAATGTCAAATTGGCTGGAATCGAGAGAGGACACCATGTCGCGTTTGGAGAGCCCCTGATGTACCTAAACAGTGGAAACCCCCATAAGTGACCCCATTTTGGAAACTAGACCCCCCCAAGGAACTTATCTAAATGTGTGGTGAGCACTTTGAACCTCTAAGGGCTTCACAGCTTCACAGAAGGTTATAACGTAGAGCTGTAAAATTAAAAAATCATATTTTTTCCACAAAAATGATTTTTCACCCCCAATTTTTATTTTCCAAAGGGTAACAGGACCCCAAAAGTTATTGTGCAATTTGTCCTGAGTATGCTGATACCCCATATGTGGGGGTAAACCACTATTTGGTCGCATGGCAGAGCTCGGAAAGGAGCGCCGTTTTGGAATGCAGACTGTTATGATTTGGTAGCTGAGGAGAGCAGGCAAAAACGGCAATACACCAGAGAGGTTGGAATCTACTGGATTGCAGTACCCTGACTAACCACCACAACTAAAGGCAGCCGTGGAGCGTTCCTACGTTGGTCCCAGACGCCTCGTCACAGCCTGAGAGGTTAACTACACCTAAAGATAGAAAGAGGAAAGCTATCTGCCCCGGAGCAGATCCCCAAAGAACATAGAAAGCCCCCAAACATGTAATGGTGGTTAGACAAGAGGAAATACAGACACAGACAGAAAATAGTATGAGCAAATGTTGGGGCCCAATCTTCCTAGAAAGAAAAGGATAGGAAAGACACTTACTGCAATCCAAAAAACCCTAAAAAAATACCAACTCTACTAATTGCAAAAACACCTGAGATCACACGACCTCTACCACCTAAATTAGTTCTCTGGTGTAACAAAACTAAGCCACAGCCACTGAAAAAACTGGAAAAGGCAAATGAACAAATAACAGTGGCTCAGATAAACTGAGAGGAGCACAAGCCCCCGGAGGGGACCTGGCTGACCTCCACAGAAGTGCAGGGAAAAATGCAAAAAGCATTTCTGTGAAACACTTGGGGGTTAAAAGTGCTCACCACACATCTAGATAAGTTCCTTAAGGGGTCTAGTTTCCAAAATGGGGTCACTTGTGGGGGGTTTCCACTGTTTAGACACATCAGGGGGTCTCCAAACACGACGTGGCTTTCAAAAAGTCAAATGGAGCTCCCTCCCTTCCGAGCCCTGCCGTGCGCCCAAACATATGGGGTATCAGCGTACTCAGGACAAATTGCACACCAATTTTGTGGTTCTAATTTCTCCTGTTACCCTTGGGAAAATAAAAAATTGGGGACTAAACGATCAGGTTTGTGGAGAAAATATGACTTTTTATTTCCATGCCCGGGAGTTATAAACTTCTGTGAAGCACTTGGGGGTTCAAAGTGCTCACCTCACATCTATATAAGTTCCTTAGGGGGTCTAGTTTCCAAAATGGTGTCACTTGTGGGGGGTTTCCAATGTTTAGACACATTAGGGCCTCTACAAACGCGACATGGCGTCCAGCCAATTCTGAGTTGAAAAAGTCAAACGGCGCTCCTTCCCTTCCAAGCTCTGCCATGCACCCAAACAGTGGTTTACCCCCACATATGGGGTATCAGCATGCTCAGGACAAATTGCACAAAAACTTTTGGGGTCTTGTTACCCTTGGGAAAATAAAAATTGGGGTGAACAGATCGTTTTTGTGGAAAAAATATGATTTTTTATTTTCACTGTTCTATGTTATAAACTTCTGTAAAGCACTTGGAGGTTCAAAGTGCTCACAACACATCTAGATAAATTCCTTAGGGGGTCTAGTTTCCAAAATGGGGTCACTTGTGATGGGTTTCCACTGTTTAGACACATCAGGGCCTCTACAAACGCGACATAGCATCCAGCCAATTCTGCGTTGAAAAAGTCAAATGTCGCTCCTTCCCTTGCGACCTCTGCCGTGCGCTCAAAAAGTGGTTTACCCCCACATATGGGGTATCGGCTTATTCAGTAAAAATTGCACAACAAATTTTGTGGTTCATTTTTTCTTTTAACAGTTGTGAAAATAAAAAAATAGGTTCCGAAGTAAAGTTTTTGCAAAAAAAGTTAAATGTTAATTTTTTCCTTCCACATTGCTTCAGTTCCTGTGAAGCACATAAAGGGTTAATAAACTTCTTGAATGTGGTTTTGAGCACCTTGAGGGGTGCAGTTTTTAGAATGGTGTCACTTTTGGGTATTTTCTATCGTATAGACCCCTCAAAGTGACTTCAAATGTGATGTGGTCCCTAAAATAAAAATGGTGTTGTAAAAATGAGAAATCGCTGGTCAACTTTTAACCCTTATAACTTCGTAACAAAAAAAATTTTGGTCCCAAAATTGTGCTGATGGAAAGTAGACATGTGGGAAATGTTATTTATTAAGAAATTTGTGTGACATATCTCTCTGATTTAAGGGCATAAAAATTTAAAGTTTGAAAATTGTTAAATTTTCTAAATTTTCGCCATATTTCCTTTTTTTTCATAAATAAACACAAGTCATATCAAAGAAATTTTAACACTAATGTGAAGTACAATATGTCACGAAAAAACAGTCTCAGAATCAGCGGGATTCGTTACAGCGTTCCAGAGTTATAACCTCATAAATTGACAGTGGTCAGAATTGTAAAAATTGGCCCTGTCATTAAGCTGCAAAATGGCTCTGTCACTAAGGGGTTAAACAGGTGTCCAGCAGACAGTTCACTATAAAAGGGCGTTACTTAACAAATAAAACCCTGTTCCAATTTAATGCTTTGAGCAATGGCACCACATGGAAGAGAAATGTCACAAGACCTGAGAAAGCAAATAAAATAATTTATTTACATAAGGAAGGTGAAGGCAACAAGAAGATCAGCAAAGCTTTATTAGCCATAATACTGGAGCAAAAGTGATGCAAAAATTTAACAAAGATAGAACTGCAGCCATCGCGCAAGATGTCCAGGCTGACCATGGAAGGTAACACCCAAACAGAAGCATCTTCTGATGAGATGGGTTGAAGAAAATCGACATGCAAGTTCACTGCAATTGGCTAAAAAAGTAGAAGGCCAACTGATGTGTGGTTTTCCCGTAACACAATACAGCATACACTGCAGAGGAATGGCATGAATAATAATAATCTTTATTTATATAGCGCCAACATATTCCGCAGCGCTTTACAGTTTAACAGTTTCAAAACATAAGTCATAAGTAACAACGTTAACAATACAATAATTAAAGCAAAATAAGATGACCCTGCTCGTGAGAGCTTACAATCTACAATGAGGTGGGGGAGATACAAAGTACAGGTGTGTATATACAATGGTGTATTTACAATGATGGTCCAGCCATCTTGAAGGAGTGAGGGATGGATGGAGATAGTGAGTGGGCTACACTCGCAAACTTACACCTAGAATGACTTTGATTAGTGAACGTGATAGGCCGCTCTAAACAAATGTGTTTTGAGGGAGCGCCTGAAACTTTGCAAATTGTGGATAGTCCTAATTTCTTGGGATAGAGCGTTCCAAAGGATTGGCGCAGCGCGGGAGAAGTCTTGGAGTCGGGAGTGGGAGGTACAGATTAGTGCATGAATGGGTATCGTCCACGAGGGAAGCCTCTCCTAAAACCCATGCACAAAAAAGCCTGCCTATATTGCCAAGGACCATGCTAAAATTATGAAGACCGCTGCGACTCTGTGCTCTGGTGTGATGGGATCAAGATAAATGTTTTGGAACTTCAAAACTGTATGGCGTCGCAAAGGTGAGGAATACAAAAAAAATACATTGTACCTACAATGAAACGTGGTGATGGTACTTGCTCTTATGTGGGGTTACATAAGTGCTGCTGGTGTCTGGGAGCTGCATGTCAATGTGAACAGATTACTGCTCGGTATTGAAAGAGAAGATGCTGCCATCACTCTGTGCCTTTGGTAAACCTGCACTTTCCAACATGGCAATGATACAACGCACCCAAGACCACTGTTGCATTTGTGAAGAACAGGGTGAAAGTGATTCAGCGGCCAAGCATCTCTCCTGATCTGAACCCAACCGAAGCCCTATGGGGAGTTCTGAAGAGACCATTTGAGCCTCACTCTCCGTCCAGCATCAGGGCTCTAAAAGAGATCGTTTTTAGAAGATAACGGTGAAATATGTCGCCTACTTGTTCATTCCATGCTTTAGAAGACTTGGTGCTGTCCATTAAAAATCATGGAGATCATCATAAACTAGTACATCTAGTATTTTATATCTGGGGTGTGTTCAGTTTTACTCCAATTAGTGAATGCGAATATTAAGATTTTCTAATTATCCTTACTTTCATGTTATGGGTTACATGTTATATGTTCTAGGAAACTCGGTCTTGTCAAAAATGTGGAAATTGTTCTTGATTCATTAAATCTTACCTTTCAAATGAGGTGTACTCATTTATGCTGAGCACTGTAGCTTAAGAAAGGTCAACATCAGGTAACCCGTTTAAAGTGTAAAGTTTAGTTCTAAACTTTTTTATATTTAATTGTTTACAGCTTGTAAACTCTCTAAAGCTTGCTACTCACTTCATTAGCCGATTTTGTCTTTTTTCCTGGCCTCTCCACTCCTGTTTGTCAGGCTACTTGCCTGCTTCAGTTCTTATTCAATGTCTGTGCTCAGTCTCAATGTACTTTCAGTACTGATTCCCTCTGTGAAGGTGACGGCACCTTAGGAGGGAACTTGTAGTCACTGGGTCTTCTGCATTGGGAAATCTGTGGCAAAATGCTTCAGTAGTGGTTGAGTTTCAGCATCGGAGAACTACCAATATATAGCTCCGCTGTTCGGGCTCTGTACACTGTTTATACATGACCCCCACTGATCTGATCTTGATGACCTATAATATGGACAGGCAATCATAAGCTGTGGATTTTTAAACTGTGCCAGATTTATTAATCTTAGTGCCGTATAACAAAAGTGTCTAATCTCTGGCAATCTATCATGCAACACAATGTGATAAATCCTCTTGTCAACTTTTAAGCTCTCTATTTATGACATTCTTAAAGGGAATCGGTCACCAGGTTTTTGGTACCTCATCTGAGAGCAGCATAACTTAGAGAGAAAGAGACCCTGATTGCAGCGATGTAAAACTTAGTTTACTAGGTCAACAGTTGTTACACAATCTGAGTTCTTGGATGTAGCAGAGCTCAGACTGCTAAGCCCACCTACAGCTCTCTATACTACTGACAGTGAGCTGCTTATCAGAGCTGGGGGTGTGGTTGGACAACCTGGCATGAGGCAGCTAGTCTGGGCAGTGATAATCTCCTGCTGATAAAATATTCACTGTAAGTAAACAGAACACAGCATGATAAATGACAAATCTGAATTTAGTGTTTTCACTCACCTTCATGCTGTCCTCAGATTACGTAGTAAAAACTGGCTGACAGAATCCCTTTAATAAATCTTCCCCAGTGCTATGTTCATAAATCTGCCCTTTGTTTATGGCATCCTCGGTGTATGTGTGATTAAATCAGATGGAAGAGGCATAAATGACATGACTTTAATATATTTTATCTTCTGTGTCTATAAATAGGAGTGGATTTTATTAGCTCTGTGTCATGTAGCATTGTGTTTTCTCTGTATCCAGAACTATTAAGCCATGAACATGCAACGACTATGAATGATGTGAAGCATCTTGTGCAGCAGTTGCACAGCTCTATGCATATCAAGGATTTCCAGGTCAGCAGAGAGAAGGAGCTCTGTAGTCGACTAGAACAGCTCCAGGGGCAGCTCGAACCTCATGAAAAGGTACAGAATTTCTAATCCTGACAGTAGGGTTGTTTTTAATCATTTCATGTTTCCTGAGCCTTGAAGGGAATTTCCTTGACTCGGCTAATGAGGTTGATGATACAGACTGCAGTCCTGGCTCTGTGGTTTGTTGTGTTTATAGCATTTATCATGAAAGATAAATAAAATGGCAGTTTTATATGATCAGTCCTTACGCATGCTATGGTACTTACTGTTTATTTTGTTGTTTTAAATTTACCATAAAAAGCATTTTGTAGTGAAAGATGACAGTTTTTAATTTAATTTTTGTTGCCAACAAAAATTTTCTGACTTTTTTTTTCACCCTATTTATTAGGTAAGTGGACTTGAGCATGCAGTCATCTGACCACTTGCCTAACTATTGTATTATGTTGTACCTGAAGTTATAAAACTAAAAGGCATCAAATTTCTGCCAGGGACAAATTTATTCAACAATAATCTTCCATCTATCAAGACCAACATGTGGCATGGGATTTGTTATTCCACAAATTTTCTGATGTCATAGCTGTTGGATCATTATTCTGAGATATTGCAAAGATTTTGATGGACTTAAGTGGAACAACACCTTCATTTACAGACTTGTGTTTCGGGTGATTTGCCTCTCATCTGTTCAAAGCAAGATCTTATTTGAGAGGGAGAGGGTGCAGGCCCACAATCGGCAATAGCAGCGTTTTGGTCCAAAATGTTGCGTTCTACATTGCAAGCACAGTGGATGGATTTACAGAAATCCCATGACCACTGTTCATCAATTTAACACTGCGTGAACTCTGCCACGGTGCTGGTTTACAAGCTGCAGCATGTCAATTTTTGTAGTGGAGATGCTAGTCTCTGCTGCGGATTTTGACCAATTGAATGTCCATTACATGCTGCAAATCCGCATGTACTGACAAACAAGTGCAGCATTTTGGGCACAGCGAAAATACCTTAGGGGTATAATTTCTCATTGTGAAGTGAAGAGTGCCAAACAAGACATAAGGAGACTTATAGGCAATGTAATGCTCCTCTGGGAAATTAAATATGAAAATTGCCTCTTGAGAGAGTAGGAGGTCTTGAAGTTCAGTTTCACCTATTGGAGTAGTAATCCTAACAGTCAATTTCCACCCTTTAACAAGTTTTGCTGCATCCCCAGTGAAATTAGACTTTCTGCTTTGCACTGATGAGTGGCAATCAACCCAGTTTCTGGTTTGGCTCCTTATACAAGGCACGGGGCAAGGCTCATTAAATGGTTGATATTTTGACCTTCATGATTGCTGCACACAATAGGTGGTACTACAGTGAAGTCGTCTTCCTCTCTGAAGAGGCTGGTTGCATATTTGGATTCCCCGAGGAGCATTGCATGGCTAATATCTCTCCTTATGCCGGCTAGGCCCTCTCCACAAGGAGAAACATTACCACCTTAAGTGAAAGAGTAAATACAATTTAGTCAAAGAAAAAGAAACCTGGATATGAACCTTTTTTTAGTCCTGGTGTCTCTATACACATTTATAATGGTCTAAAAAATGGTTAAATCTAAAGAAATTTCCACATGATTTGCCATAAATGTTCCATAGGTAGACCTTTCATATCTGAGTGTCCCAAAGATTGGTTGGACAGGGTTCACTCATCCTCCGTTCTTTGTAGGTGGGAAAATTAGCAAAATCGGCAGTGTATTTCCCCACTGTATGATTTCCCCAGACTTTTTAGGGGGACTATACAGTTTTATCCTTTTATCGTATCTGCAGTGTTTAAAAATCTCTTGTTCAATGTTTGCACAGGCTCGGCTTAAGGCTGTTCAGAAAGCTGCTAAAATGACCAGGATTGTCCAGTGGGCGGCCTAGCTTATATGTCTGTACAGTTTGGAATCTTGGCCCGTCTGACGTGGTGGGAATACTCCTGGGATATCATGGAGCCTGTCACTTACTTCATTACTTATAGCGGTGTCATTGGAATGTATTGTTATTTTCTACTTACAGGCAAGGTGAGTGTGGCCGCCTATTTTTTTTTTTCTTTTTTTTACAATACATTTTTAAAAGTCTGTCTTATACTTTCATGCCTGGATTGGTGCCAACATCTATGTAATTTGTGACCAGCTTTATTTTATTTTTCTCTTAGTGTTATTTTACATCCAGTTAAACCCAATGAGATACACTTCTTACATAATTAACACGTTTAGTTAAGTCACTTACATTTAAACGTTTTCCTCTTTGTGTATACTCCATGTATAACTGATCTACTAGCAGTTTTCAATAGCGGTTTCATGCTGAGATTTGTCAGTTTAAGATGACTGTGGTAACTAAAGGGATTTTACGAGCACAAATTAACAGCCCGCTATTACTGTTCTTGTTTGTTTATTTAATAATAATAATAATAATCTAATAATAATAATCTTTATATAGTGCTAACATATTCCGCAGATTTTTACAGTTTGCACACATTATCGTCGCTGTCCCCGATGGGGCTCACAATCTAGTTTCCCTATCTGTATGGTTTTGGAGTGTGGGAGGAAACCGGAGTACCCGGAGGAAACCCACGCAAACACGGGGAGAACATACAAACTCCTTGCAGATGTTGTCCTAGGTGGGATTCGAGCCCAGGACTCCAGCGCTGCAAGACTGCAGTGCTAACCACTGAGCCACCGTGCTGCCCGTGTTTATTTTTATCTATCTCCTCAGCCCTCTAGGTCTTTTTTTTTTTTTTTTGTGGTTGGTTATTGTTTATATCCTGAATTTCCTGCCACCTCTCCCTGTGTCCTTTTTATGTTACCTTTCCTAAGAGGAAGAGCCATCCATTCAACAGCGAATACACTTCCACCCTCAGTGTCTGTCTATTCCACTTACAAAGCACCATCCTGAAACTCCTGTACAGTCTCAAGATGGATAAATCACTGCCCACACAGTTGTTGCTTCCTAATCTTCCTGCTCCCTGTACTATCTGAGACTCTCCTGAAGTCAGTGAACCTACATATGCAGATGTGTAGCCCTGGTGTGAAGGCACACGCAGTACCCTGGAGGATGTGTGGAGAGATGATAGTTTAATGCTCTATAAACATTCACTCCAACACACACTTAGACACACCCACAGGATATATATAGGCTCAGTCAGTCAGGAGTTCAGCTAGTAGTTAGTTAGTTCAGTCAGTCAGCAGCAGAGCTCATTGAGTTCTGTTTCCTGTCTTCGGACAGAGCAGACAGTCTGAAGTCTGTTCAGGAAGAGTTAGTTACAGATACTTCAGTCTCCTGTCCCAAGGACAGTGAAGGTTCAGAGACGTGCTCCTGCCTAGTGGAATACTGAGATTCTGGCAACAAGCTCTGGAAAGAAGCAAGAAGGGACTGATCTATATGACTTTAGGAAGTGTGGAGTGCTTATGCTACAAGCGCGGACAGGGCGAAAGGCACAGTGGAAGGAAATCAGAAGTGCTTTAGGATTGAAGTATCCTGCACATTGTCACCGGTCACTGGGGACCGAAGGGTCACTATAGCTTCACGCATAGTGATAAAAGAACCAGAGGCTTACTGGACCTTAGGTAACAGAAAGCAGCCCTTGGAGTGTCAGTACGTAACTGGGGTCAGGGAGAGTGAGAACCTTGAGCCTGATCAGCAAAAGCAGGAACTCAGCTCTTTCAAAGGAAGGCTCCGACCACAAAACTGACCGGGCAGTACAGCTTGGAGAAGCTGGAGTTTTTTGGAGTGAACTACGCTTTATGCTGGTTGGACTCATCATCATTGGAAAGTTAAGGAGGCCCATAACCTGTTCAGCTATCATCTCGAAGCACATTCTCCATCGGACCAGCCTCCCTGGGACCTGCCTTACCATCTTACAAGTAAAAGGTATGGAAAGACGCTGACGGTGTGAGACTGAGTTATTTAATTGCATCCCTGCACAACCCCCACCATAACTATCGACCTGAGGGAAGAGTCCCACCTGTAGGGGACCTGACATCTAGCTGCCTCACCATCCCTCAGAGATCTACAGCAGCGCTGGTACAAATTACCAGAGACTACAGGTGGCGTCACGAACTGTATATAAATCTATCCCCTGTAAATATACCCCCCAACATACGCCTGACCGCCAGGGCCACAGACCGAGCCACCGCTACCTGTGACAATCCCCATAGACTTCCATGGGCTCGGCTCTGAGTACCCCATTGCCCTGGTAACCCACAATTGTGGTGGCGGGTCGAAACAACTTGGCGTCACGAACAGGATGCGAAACTCGCAAAATTGCGAGCCCTGTGTGCCTGTGGAGGTGTTTTTGTGAAAAAGGACTGTTTGCTATTTTTGGCGCTAAAATCCGCCATTTTGCCGCCAAATTCGCGCCCTCAGGCGCTGGAGAAGAAGGTGGGCGTGGATTCGTGGGCGTGTGCCCCCCTGTGGCGCGAAGAGAATGCCTGCCCTCTCAAAGTGCTATTACAATATGCGATCCTGCCCTACAGCAAAGGAGGTCCGCCTCCTCTTCACCTTCCCTGCGAAGAGGAGGAGACGCAAACCCCGCCTCCACGGAAGAGACCAGACGGCTCTGGTAGAAGATGAAAAAACGCTCAGGAACATCATGGAAGCAGGACGTGTGCAGCCGAGCAGGGAAGCGGAGGAAGGCAGGCCCCGTTCCCCAGCCAAGCTGCCACTAGAACCGGAACCATCCGTGGTCCTGCACCTGCAGCAAGCATTGCTGGAGATTAAGGAAGAAAATGCAAGACTGAAAAAGATGATTTTGCCACAACCTGGCATGGAGGAGATCGAGAGACGCCGGCGTACCCTGATGCAGCGGCGACTGTGGGACGCGGTGTTCTCTCCCCTCGACGACCCTTCACGACTGGAACTTCCAAAACTTCTGCTGCCCAAGGCTAAGGAGCAACCGGAGGCTGCCCCCGAAAGTACCGACCCTGATCCCACCGATGAAGCGGTGGAGGCGAAGGAGGTTGAGGAGGTACCGCCAGTTCCGGAGCGCCCGCCCGGCCAGGAGGCCGCAGCAGAGGATCGATCCCCGATAGGGACACCGGAGGGGTCCTGTCCGTCATTACCAGACGTCGACTGGGATGAGATGGCGCGCCTGGATGACGTCGCCTACACCGCCCAGTGGGAACGTGAGTGGCAGCGTCGCGAGGAGGAACAGCGACGCCGGCAGGAGGAAGAACAGGAGGCTCAGCGCAAACGACAGCGGCAGCATGCAGAGCTGATCGCGGATAAAGAAAGTGTCCGCCGAGAGAAAGGTACTCTAAGGGAACCGCGGCGGCAGGGGTGTGTGACAGAGTTCCAGCTCCGGAAGGGCTGGGGCTTCATTAGAGAACCGGGCCTCTACCCAGGGGTCTTTGTCAGCAGACGCGACGTAGAATCCCACCTGCCCATCGGCCATCCCGGGAGGGACCTAGTTAATGGAGACATTGTCACCTATACGCGGCACTGGGGTATGAAGGGATGGTATGCCCTTAATGTCACAATCGTCCGTGACCCCGTCCCCGACGCAGGTAACGTCACCACTACCGCAGCGTCCCCGTCTCGAGCTCAAATAACACCAGGCCGTGCCCCAGCATCGCCCCCTGCAGACCCATCACCATCTACGACGCAATCGGCGTCTCACAAGGAGAAAGTACCCGTTGCGCCCCTAGTGGTTCGCACGAGGACTGTAGCAACCCAAACCCTGATAGCAGGTCACGACCTGTTGGTCATGTGCTCTAAGGAGCATCGCATTGTTCCAGCCCCCGGGATGGAAAATGTAATTGAAGTAATTAAACAGTAAAGACCGGTAGGATCCAGACAGGGGTCTACCATATGTAACGTTGTAGAAAGTTTGAGAATTTTTGCCAGATTTGCACTTTATTGCTAAATGTATCTATGTTTTATGTATAATGAGTAGAATGCCCGGCTGGGTACAAGATGGAAAATTTGAAAAAGTTAAAGAATTTTGAGTGAATAGAATTTGAGATAAAGAGTTTTTGCACTTTATTGTGATGTGATATAAATATGTGCTCTTTTATTATGACATGGACTGAGAGGTTGAGGACTGAGCCAGCCCAAAAACTGTATCTTGTAAATAGTTGCGCTTCGGTGCATAATATTGGTTTTACATGAAACCACTTCAACTACCTCTGAACATAAAACCCGTGTGGTGTGGCACTGAGTGAGGTCTGCATTCAGATGTCCTGCAGCCCACCCAGGACCCACGTTGAAGGTTTGGTGCGGGTCCTTCACAAGAATATTGTCGTTTATTTATATGAACATGTCTATTTGGTATTTTGTATTTTTCTATATCTAATGTTTTAATGCAACGTTTAAGAAATCCTTACCTCCCGTATGGGAAGAGTTAATGTTTGTTGTTAATAATAAAACAAAAATGTCTTCTTGTATTTCACAGCCCGGGAGTGCTGTATTTTACCTTGGGGAATGTGTAGCCCTGGTGTGAAGGCACACGCAGTACCCTGGAGGATGTGTGGAGAGATGATAGTTTAATGCTCTATAAACATTCACTCCAACACACACTTAGACACACCCACAGGATATATATAGGCTCAGTCAGTCAGGAGTTCAGCTAGTAGTTAGTTAGTTCAGTCAGTCAGCAGCAGAGCTCATTGAGTTCTGTTTCCTGTCTTCGGACAGAGCAGACAGTCTGAAGTCTGTTCAGGAAGAGTTAGTTACAGATACTTCAGTCTCCTGTCCCAAGGACAGTGAAGGTTCAGAGACGTGCTCCTGCCTAGTGGAATACTGAGATTCTGGCAACAAGCTCTGGAAAGAAGCAAGAAGGGACTGATCTATATGACTTTAGGAAGTGTGGAGTGCTTATGCTACAAGCGCGGACAGGGCGAAAGGCACAGTGGAAGGAAATCAGAAGTGCTTTAGGATTGAAGTATCCTGCACATTGTCACCGGTCACTGGGGACCGAAGGGTCACTATAGCTTCACGCATAGTGATAAAAGAACCAGAGGCTTACTGGACCTTAGGTAACAGAAAGCAGCCCTTGGAGTGTCAGTACGTAACTGGGGTCAGGGAGAGTGAGAACCTTGAGCCTGATCAGCAAAAGCAGGAACTCAGCTCTTTCAAAGGAAGGCTCCGACCACAAAACTGACCGGGCAGTACAGCTTGGAGAAGCTGGAGTTTTTTGGAGTGAACTACGCTTTATGCTGGTTGGACTCATCATCATTGGAAAGTTAAGGAGGCCCATAACCTGTTCAGCTATCATCTCGAAGCACATTCTCCATCGGACCAGCCTCCCTGGGACCTGCCTTACCATCTTACAAGTAAAAGGTATGGAAAGACGCTGACGGTGTGAGACTGAGTTATTTAATTGCATCCCTGCACAACCCCCACCATAACTATCGACCTGAGGGAAGAGTCCCACCTGTAGGGGACCTGACATCTAGCTGCCTCACCATCCCCTCAGAGATCTACAGCAGCGCTGGTACAAATTACCAGAGACTACAGGTGGCGTCACGAACTGTATATAAATCTATCCCCTGTAAATATACCCCCCAACATACGCCTGACCGCCAGGGCCACAGACCGAGCCACCGCTACCTGTGACAATCCCCATAGACTTCCATGGGCTCGGCTCTGAGTACCCCATTGCCCTGGTAACCCACAATTGTGGTGGCGGGTCGAAACACAGACACTGTCTGGTTCAGTGCACTATAGGAGAACCATGAGTTATATATTATTGAGTAGTATTCTTATGTAACCTAAAATTCTGTAACACCCAAAAACCAGTCCTCTCTGGGTAGTCGCAAGCTGATAAGATTCCTTGTTCTGTGTGGCGCCTGCAGTTTGCTCCAACTCCTTTCATCCCTTGTAAGACTGGCAAGTGCACGCCCCTATGGCACTACCATTCAGAACACTTTAATTGGGAGTTGTTTGCTGAGCCATTCAAAGCACAGACAGGAAATCTCTGAGCAGGAATTGAGAAGCTGGAGGTGACCGCTCAGAAAATGAGCAGAATTTTAACAGCAAGTCCATTATGACAACTCTTTAATTTCTCATAGGCTTCATAATTCTTTAATAATCTACTTGGAAAATCCCTTTAAAAGGTAACTGGTATAATAGACCCTTTACTGCACAATAAAAATGTGAAAATTTTATGCTAACATAATGGTGATCTGTGCCTGAAGCATGTACAGATTCTTGTCATAAAGTCATCAGATCACAATGGTTATTTCACAAGGTCCGGTTGACAAGGCAGAGCATGATGGAGACCTGAGCAGAACTACACACATCGGGTCTGTGACTTCATGGAGTGGTCCTTGTCACATAGACCAAAGGGTCTTTTATAAAACATTTCCTACAGATAATTAAACCTGGATCGAGAACCTCCTCTTCTGCAAATACCTAAAATAGTGCTAGACTATATCTCTACTTTTTGTAGTCTAGCTAAAATATTTAAGCAATTGTATTTCATTCCTTGCCATGACCACATTACTGAACATCACCTAATAATTCTAACTGGTAACGACCACTCACATTGCTGAACAGAACACTTTTCTTTAATATATTTTTATTTTTTTCGTTACAGGAATATATTTATCCAGATGCCACAGACAGACAGTACTTAATTTTTCCATAAAACGGCCAAAAAAACAGGTTTTAATTACTTAGAATACAATCGACTCAAGGATGATATTGCTCAGGTATGATATTTTATAATATTTGTCCAATATTGAGAAGTTTCCTTGCTGTATGTAATCTTAGAGATTACAGGACATAATTCCCCATCATTCTGTTTTCTTTCCATCGATGTTGCGCACATAAACGCCATCTTGTTGTTTTCAGCTGGCAGTGAAGTGGTCCATTAGTAGTAAAAGCACAATGTCGGCAATCTCTAGAATACATGGAGTGGCCTGGTGAATAAATACATCCACATGATAAATGGAAAGCCTGCGGATTTTAAATCCAAACCACTGTCCATTTACTCTGTAGATATTTTCCTACATGTGCATGGGACTCTTAAAATCTAATAAACTACGCTGATATTGTAAAAAGCGGCAGAGTTTCTATACGGGAACATACCCTAAGGATTTTTGCCATACTCTAAAGCCACTTTATTTGAACCTGTCATTTGTTTAAATTTTTTTTATTTTTTTATTTTTTTATATAAAGTGGTTGTCCACTACTCGGACAACCTCTTCTTCTCTTTTCAATCACAACTTCTTCTTATTCACGGTTTCTCCTTAGTAAAACATTAACGTCTATGCTCCCCTCCAGTGCTGGGGACATTCTAGCAGTGTTAACACTGGCTCTCCAATGGTTTGCCTGACATTGTCACGTGATCACTGCAGCCAGTCATCGACCGCTCCACTGTCCCTTCCTCTGGATGTCTGATTTGTCTGAAGGAGGGGACAGTGAAGCAGCCGTTGATGGGTCGAATGACATTGTCACGTCAGTGATGAACACGGCTGGAATGGCACCAGAGGTGAGTATACCTGTTGTTCTACTTGAGAAACATA
>JARQOD010012582.1:0-19045 GCA_033576555.1 Oophaga sylvatica | reverse complement strand
TTTTGGAGCAATTTTGGGGGGAGATTATACATGGAGAATTATTTATGGGCCCCCATCATACACTTGACCATATAGATGGGTCCATAATAACGGAGATTAGTTGGGGCCATATACATGGAGTTTAAAAATTGGGGCCCATCATACAGGGGCATCATATACGGGCCCTTTTTAACTGGAGCATCTTGGGGCCCATTTTATATGGACATTATATAGGCCATCTACCTGGAGCATCATCCTGGGTCACATCATATCGGGAGCATCATAGGGGGCCCATTTATTGGCGCATCATAGGGGGTCTTTTTAATAGGGACGAGGACAGGGTTTCCCCTTTTATTGGAATTATATAGGGGGACCATTTTTTTTGGAGCTTATTGGGGTATCATAGCGGGAGCATTTTATGGGGCCCATATTTCTGGGCATCATTTGGGTTCTTATTTATGGGGATCATATATGTGGGGCCCTTTTTATATATGGAGATCATAGGGAGCCTATGGGGCGCCTTTGGAGCTTTTTGGAGCCCTTCTGTATGGGCAATATATGGGGCCCATTATATACTGTAGAGCTTTATATGCGATCTTATAGTATGGGAATTGGGGGGGTATTTTACTTATGGGACCGTCCTATACTGTAGGCCCCTTTATGGGGACCCATCATATATGGGATTATGTGGAGTCGTTAATACTGTATGGAATATTATATGAACAATTATGTAGGAGCAGTATATAGGGTCATTTTCGGATGGGGCACTATGTGGTGCCCCTAAAAACTGTATGGAGATATACGTCCCGGTTTTTGAGTATTGTAAAAATTTATAATAGATATCACTCATTAATGTAAGAAGTGAAGTATTTGGCATTGTACTATACCTATATTTCTCTGCCGTATCGGAGCATCATGAAATTGTGGTATGTGTTAAGGGGCCCACTAAATTAAGGTTGACAAGCTTAAGTAATAAGAATTGATGTATTTGGCATTGAATATGGGACTGTAGGTGTCTTTACTGTCCTCCACTCACTGGCGACTTTTATTCCCCATTGACTTGCATTGGGGTGGGGTTTCATTTTTTATCGAAACTCCGACTTTTGCCGTTAGTTATTCTGCCGATTTCGTTCGACTCAAATTTTCGTAAAGTCGGATGGTCCGAAACCCGACTTGACCCTCCCGGAGGCAGTTCATCTCTAATCACACATAAATACGCTTCAAATTCATACACCACCACCATCATCATCACGTCCATTTCCCCCGTCCCTTGCCACGTGCCTTGCCCATTTTAAATGGAGGACAATATTTTCCACGTTCATTAAAAATGGCTGAATTTGAAGCGTATTTATGTGTGATTAGAGATGAGCGGCTTTGCCTCCGGGAGGGTCGAGTCGGGTTTCGGACCATCCGACTTTACAAAAAGTCGAGTCGAACGAAATCGGCCGAATAACAACGGCAAAAGTCGGAGTTTCGATAAAAAATGAAACCCGACCCCAATGCAAGTCAATGGGGAATAAAAGTCGCCAGTGAGTGGAGGACAGTAAACACACCTATAGTGCCCATTTCAATGCCAATGACATAAATTCTTATTACTTAAGCTTGTCAACCGTAATTTACTTTATAATAATAGTAACGCATTGAAAACTGGGGTTATTTGGCTAAAGTTGTGGGGTGTACAGCCCAGTTAGGGAGGTGGAAAAACTGGCTTATGTTGAGGCAGGGCCGGCGTCAGCACCCAGCGCACCCGGGCAAGTGCCGGGGCTCTGAGCAGGTGGGGAGGCCCACTCACAGTCGGGGACACCGGCATGCTAGGGGGGCCCGGTGCCTGTGCCAGTACCAGGGGCCGTGCCTCAAGCAGAGCAGCTGCCAGCAAGGAGAGGTGAGTAGTTCATTTTTTATTTTTTTTTATGTTTGATGCAATATATGGAGACCATCATATGGGGCCCATCATACACTGGAGTATCATATATGGGACCCATCATACACTGGAGTATCATATATGGGACCCATCATACATTGGAGCATCATATTATGGGGCCCATCATACACTGGAGCATCATATATGGAGCATTACATGGAGCCCATCACACCACTGGAGCATCATATATGGGGCCCATTATATATGGAGCATTATATGGGGCTCATTATTCTGTATGGAGCCCTATGTGGTGCCCATAATTGTGTATGAAGCAATATATGGAGCTCATTATACTGTATGGAGCAATATATGGGGCTCACTATTCTGCATGGAGCACTATGGGGTGCCCATAATACTGTATGGAGCAATATATGGAGCTCATTATTCTGTATGGAGCACTATGTAGTGCCCATAATACTGTATGGATGATTATACTGTTTGTCTTTTGAGCTATTTTAGAATTTACAATAGATATCACTCATGTAATGTATGAAGTAAGTTAAATCTTTGGCATTGTACTATACCTATATTTCTCTGCCGTATCTGTGCATCATGAATTGTGGTATGTGTTAAAGGGCCCACTGAGACTCTTTCGCCGGGGCCACGAAAACCAGGAGCCGCTGCTGTGTTGAGGTGTAGGCTGGACGTTCAGCAGATGCAAATGGAGGAATTGGAGAAGTCCGAGGAAGAGGAGGACAAAGCGAGCCATTTTGCTGGCAACCTATGTGTCATCAGGGGAAGGTGGTACAAAATCCTTTGAAACCAGGCATGGTTCATTTTAATGAAGGTGAGATCACCTACATTTTGGGTCGACAGCCGGGTCCTTCTTTCTGTCAGGATTGATCCTGCAGCACTGAAGACTCTTTCTGATAGCACACTACCAGCAGGGCAAGCGAGCTCCTGTAAGGCATATTGTGCAAATTCAGGCCAGATGTCCAGTTTACAGGCCCAGTAGTCAAAGGGGAATGAACTGTAAGGGAGAACATCAATAGAGGAGAGGTAATTTTGAACCATAGTTGACATTTCTGTCTCCTGTCTGTTGCAATCGATTCAGTATTACCAGTCGTGTGAGCGTTACTCGAGAAATCAGACCACAACATGGTCATGAAACCCCTGTCTCCAACGCCACTTCGGCTGTGTGCACCACGAACACCTCTTCCATTTGGCCAGTATGGCTCATGGTAGAACCTGCACCACTGCTGTGTGCTGGGAATGCCTCTAACAAACAGTTTACCAGAGTTGCTTGTTTGTTCGCCAATATTAGCTCTAGGTTCTCCTGTGGCATGATGTTCTGTAATTTGCCTTTATAGCGTGGATCAAGGATGCTGGCCAACCAGTAGTCGTCATCCTTCATAATTTTGGCAATGCGGGGGTCCCTTTTTAGGATCCGCAAGACATAATCACACATGTGGGCCAATGTTCCAGGTGTCAATGATGCTCTTGCCAGTGGTGGGTTGAGGAGCACTTTCTGCCAAATCCACATCCCTCCAGTCATGCACAAACCCTGTACCTGACCTTGGCAAGTCAACATTTTCTCTTGCCCCCTGAGAAGCATCTTCCTCCCCAAAATAATCATCCCCCTCATCCACCTCCTCCTCCTCTTCCTCTTCTTCCTCCACCTCGTCCAGGACAGTTCCCTGAGCAGACAATGCCTGACTGTCATCAAGGCTTCCCTCCTTCTCCTCCTCCTCCGCTGCAGACACCTGATCCTTAATGTGCATCAAAGTTGCATGATCAGACGCATAAGTGGGATGCTCATGCTTATGATGGTGTCATCTGCGCTTACCAGCCGTGTGCATTCCTCAAAACACTGAAGGACTTTACAGATGTCTTTCAGCTTTGACCACTGCACACCCGACAACTTGATGTCTGCCCTCAAACTGCCTGCCCGTGTATCCTCCCACAAATGCATTACAGCCTGCCTCTGTTCGCACAGCCTGTACAACCATGAGCATGGCGGAGTTCCACCTTGCTGCAACGTGTATGATTATGTGGTGCTTGGGGAGGTGGAGCAATCGCTGCAGCCTCTGCATACGACTGGAGTCTACGGGCGAGCGACGAATGTTCAAGCACAGTCTTCACACTGGAGCAGGGCTGGTAACGCCGGATAATTATTTATGAAGCACTGCACCACCAGGTTCAAGATGTGAGCCAGGCAAAGTATGTGTCTGAGTTTTGCCAGTGCAATGGCCACCACAAAATTACATCCGTTATCACTGACTACCTTGCCTGGCTCAAGATGTAGACTGCCCAGCCATGACTCAGTTTTCTCGCTGCAAGTAGTCGGCCAGTACCTCAGCGGTGTGTCTGTTGTAGCCCAAAGACATCATCTTTAGAACAGCCTGCTGACGCTTACCACTAGCTGTTCGATATTGGGACACCTCGTGTGCAACATTGGTATCTGCGGATGGAGTGCTCGTGCGACTGTGCTCTGTCGACGAACTTTTGCTTCTGGAGGAGGAGGAGGGTCGAACGCTTACAGCCAACTGTTGCCTATACCGTGGGCTAGGCAGCACTGTCCCAACGCCGCTGTCCCTGTGGACCCTGCATCCACCTCAGTAACCCAGTGTGCAATGATGGACACGTAACAGCCCTGGCCATGCCTACTGGCCCATGCATCTATTGTGAAGTGCACCTTTCACTCACTGATTGTTTGAGTGCATGGACAATGCGATCTTTCACATGCAGGTGGAGGGCAGGGATGGCTTTTCTAGAAAATAAGTGCTGACTGGGTAGGTCATAGCGTGGGACAGCGTAGGCCATGAGCTCTCGGAACGCTGCTCTTTCAACCAAACGGAAGGGCATCATCTCTAATGAGATCAGTTTGGCAATGTAGGCGTTCAAAGCCAGTGTACGCGGATGAGAGGATGAGTACTTTCTTGTCCTACTCAGAGTGTCAGCTAGGGTGAGCTGTACTTGAGAGCTGCATATGGGGGAACTAGCTGTGGACATGGCGGACTGAGAGGGGTTGGTGATGGTGATGGTGGTGGTGATGGCCTAGATTCAGTCTTTCATTGGAAAAAACATTGGGATTCCCTGACTGCTTTGGCCTTGCGACAACACCTCAACATTTCTTGCTGGTGCTGTGCTAACTGCTGGGCTTATAGTGGGGGAAGCGATGTTGCGTTGCTGGCTACCTTCAGTCGGAGCAGGTGCACGTGTGCTACCTGAGGTTTTGTAGCCCGTCCACACTTGCAAGTGCATGGTGTTTAAATGTCTAAGCATGCAACTGGTATTCAAATTTCAGAGATTTTTCCCTCGGCTAAAGGTACTTCCGCACCTCTTAAAGATAACCTTTGTCTCATCAATTGGATTTTGGTCAAAAAAAGTGCCACACTGCACACTTCCTACAATGGGAAAACTTTTCAGTGCTTGCACGCTGTGCTAATTTGACCATCTGGCCAAGCTGTCCTGCAACTTTTTGGTTTTTTAACTCGTTTTTGGACTGCTATGGGCCTGCCAGATAACCGCAGCTGCGATGTCGATGCCTGCTGCGGATCCTCCTCCTCTTCTGAGCTATTGCCAGCGGGTCAACAACTGGGTCATCCATCACCTCCTCTTCAATTTCATCTGCACCTTCCTCTGTGTCACCGTGTAAGGTGGTATAGTATGCGGGAAGGGCCACCTGAGTTTCATCAGGGTCAGAATCTGGCTCAGTAGACAGCGAGGGCAATGCAGTGCTCTGGGTGAATGTACCAGCAGAATCATATAGCAGTGGTTGTGCATCAGTGCACTCCATGTCAGATTCATCTTGGACTGGGGAATTCAGTATTTGACTTGATAACCAGTCATGGTATGTGAAAAGAGCTCCATGGAGTAATCTGAAGTGTGGGCCTGCACTTTCGGTGGGGGTGAAGGACACAAGGAAAGGTATTGTTCCTGTCCAGGAGCCTGCACTGATGACTCAGTGCTTGCATTTTTTGAAACTTCACAAGAGGAGGCGATAGAGCTGGAGGCTGTTTCGGCAATGTAAGCCAAAACCTGTTCTTGATGCTCGGCTTTAAAAGCGGTTTATCTACTCCAGAAAAGGGAGCCTTCCAGGCCTTCTGGAGCCAGACAATGACGCAGGCTCAACACCTCCTGCCTTAGGTGCTATTGTGCTTTTGGCACTAACAGCAGATGCACCACCACCACCATCAGTCCCAGCTGGCCCCCCCCCACCCACGTCTGCAACCTCTTCCACCATACTTCCCCATGTTTGGGAAAATGTACCAAAAATACCAGCAGATATATGGTACTGTATGAGCAGCGTAAAGTTGTACAGTATACGGTGTAGTGAAAAATTTCAATCTTCGTATATATTTCCAGAGTAACACACAGACGCTCACCCAGTATGAATTTGACCATAATACAAAGAGCAGATATACGGTACTGTATCAGAAGCGGCCAGCTGTATACGGTTGTAGGGGAAAATTTCAATATCCGTATATATTTCCGGAGTCACACACAGACGCTCACTCAGTATGGATTTGACTGTAATACAAAGAGCGGATATACGGTACTGTATCAGAAGCGGACAGCTGTATACGGTGTAGGGGAAAATTTCAATCTCCGTATATATTTCCGGAGTCACACACAGACGCTCACTCAGTATGGGTTTGACCGAAATACAAAGAGCAGATATACGGTACTGTATCAAAGCGGACAGCTGTGTGTAGGGAAAAATTTAAATCTCCGTATTTATTTCCGGAGTCACACATAGATAGTCAGCATTGTGTTTGTCCGTGACACCAGCCGGTACACGGTAGTGTGTAAGGAGCATACAGCTCTATACGGTGTGGGAAAAAATGAACGGTCGGTAACTGTGCAGAAAAAATGAATAAAGTATTAGTGCTGTGTAAAAAGCAGTCTGCACAGCAGTGTACACACAGCAACACAGCTATCAGGCAGCCTAATAAATAGCGCTGCTGCACACAAGAAAATCCTCCCTGTCACTGGCAGGCAGCCTAATATCCAGCACTGCTGCACACAAGAAAATCCTCCCTGTCACTGCACACTAACTGTACAGCACAATTGCTATCAGCACAAGCACATAAGAACTTCTCTATCTTTACAGCCCTATCTCTCTCCCTACTGATAAACAGCAACCTCTCCCTACTGTTAAAATCGGCAGAAGTAAAATGGCGGTCTGCGGTCAGGGCTTTTATAGACACTATGGCGCCCCCCCAAAGCAAGCCAATCATTGCAATGCCCTTCTCTAAGATGGTGATGGACACTGCCCATGTCATCTCGTTGCCCACAGTGTACGTCCTTGCTCATTGGCTGAAAAAAGGCACCTGCAAGCATTCTGGGAAATCCGACTTTGGCGCTCGTTTAGACGACCACATGGCCGACCTCACGCTATGGTCATGTTTCGGTTGACGAAACTCGACTTTGGCTAAAGTCGGCAGCTTTTGAATCTGACTGACCTGTTTCGCTCAACTCTAGTGAGCAACCATTCCTCGTAACATCAACACGATAGAAGTTGTCAGTACAACTCTTAGGTCTTCCCGAATCTGGTTATTTTTTAAAGACACTGCCGATAACCCCAAAAAGGCCCTTTTCACCACCTGCCACCTGCCAAGGCCAGCATCAGCGGGGGTAGCAAAACTACCAGCTTGACCACCACCAGCATGATCAGGCACTTGGCAGCAAAGCACCTGACTTCCAGGAACAGTGTCTGCTTGCAACATCGCTGCTTTTTCCGCTGTTGTGCATGCAAACCAATCCCCTGTCCATGGTGAATGCGAAGATGCCTCCTGCCCTACATCTGTCATTGCACACACTCAACTAGCACCATCATCAAGCATGTCCACGCCCTTGTCCCAGTGCAGTGTTCAGTTGTCCATACCCAGTCCTAAGAACGCAAGCGCAAAAACGCAGCCAAAGCCCCAAAGGCCACTATTACTAACTCACAGATTTCACGACTGCTTGCACTCGAAATGTTGCCTTTTAGGCTGTGGAGATGGAGGCTTTCCTCAACCTAATGGCGGTGGACGTCCCTCGGCACTCAGTCCCCAACCGCCACTATTTCTCTCAATGTGTCGTCCCCTCAGTACACAAGCATGTCTCCCAACACTAGCTATGCCTCAACAATGCAGTTACTGGGAAAGTCTGCCTAACATATGGACAAGTGCTTGTAGGAAGGGACGGTACATCTTGCTGACGGCACACTGGGTTAACATAGTGGAAGCTACGACCCAGTTAGACCTTGGGATGGAACACGTCCTCCCGATGCTGAGGATTGCGGGCCCTAGGTCAATAAGGGTTGCCCCCACAGTCTACAGCTCCTGCACCTCATCCTCCTCCACCTCTTCAGCCTCCATCTCCAAAATGACCACATCAGTCATAAGCTGTAAGCACTGCAGCACTGCCTCAGCCAAGCATAAGCAGGCTGTGTTGAAGGTAATATGATTAGATGGCAAAACGCACCATGCTGAAGAGTTGTGGAAAGGTCTGAAAGAGCAGGCAAATCTGTGACTGACACCGCTGCACCTACAGCCAGACATGGTCGTGTATGACACATGTACCATGCCTGGTCTATGTGATTAACCTCGTGGTTCAGTGGTTTCTCAAAACCTACTGGAGCCGCCGGATCTGCTTGTCAAAGTACGCTGCTATGTGCCCATTTTAGAAAGTCAGCTACAGCTTCCGCCGCCCTTACCGGGCTTCAGCAGCATTTGCAGCTTCCGGCTCACCGACTAGTGTGATGTCCCCACGTGTTGGAACTCTACACTGCAGATATTGGGAAGGATTTGTGAGCAGAAGAGGGCAGTTTTTGACTACCAGCAACAACAAGGCCATCGGTATTCAGTTCAGACTCCACACATAAGACCTCAGGAGTGGACATATGTACCATCCTCCAAAATTTTGAGGACTCCACCAAGATGTTGAGCGGCGATGATCCCCTAATTAGCGTCACCATCCTGCTTCTCTGTCTTCTCAAACGCTCTCTGCCCACAATCAAAGAGCATGCATTGCAGGTGAAGCACGATGATATGGAGCAAGGAACCATGCAGGGTGATTACACACAGCCCAGCCTCATCTCATCCCATCATGGATGACAATGAGGAAGAGGAGGAGGAGGAAGAACAGGAGCTAGTTTCCTGCTCTAAAGACGGTACTAACTGCACAACTGTCATACCGTCTGTTCAGCATGGATGGCCTGAGGACAGGGAAGAGGAGGAGAGCATGGTCAGTCGTCCTCTTGATGAGGACATGGAAGTCTTGCCTGTTAGCAGTCTGGCACGCATGGCTGAGTTTATGTTATGCTGCCTTTCCCATGACCCTCGCGTTCTCAAAATTTTGGTGACAGTCAATACTGGTTGATGACACTTCTAGACCCACGCTACAAGGAGAACTTTCTATCTCTTACTCCAGAGGTGGACAGGTCTACTAAAATGGTGCAGTTCCAGAAGGCCCTTGTTGTGGAATTATTAAAAACATTCCCATCTGAAAACGCTCGCAGCAGAGGTCACAGTTCATTGAACAACCAAGGAGTACAGGTGAGCGTGACACAACTCAAATCCAGAAGAGGCAGGGGAACACTGTCAAAGTTCTGGGAGAGTTTTCTCAGATGCTCCAATCGCGCAGGTCCTGAGGTGCGGGGTACTCTCACAAGGAGTGCAAAGTTTGGAAAGATGTTGAGGGAGTACTTTGCTGACCGTACCAATATCCTCCAAGATTCTTCTGTGCCTTTTAATTATTGGGCATCCAAGCTGGACATGTGGCATGAACTGGCTCTCTACGCCTTGGAGGTACTAGTCTACCCTGCCCTGGAATTATAACTGATAAGCGCATCCATCTGTCAACTGAAAATGCTGACAAGCTGACTCTTATAAAAATGAACAAGGGATGGATTGGGCCAGACCTCTCACACCACCAAATGATAGATGCGTAACATAAACTCAAATACAGTGTCTTTTTTGGGAGATCTATTCCCATGCACCTCTTCACATCCACACATGGGTACACGATCCCTGATTTTGGCTATTTGCTGTTGTCCTTCTTCTCCTTCTCCTCATCCTCCAGCACCATATCACCATGGTGATCGTGGTCCGTGATGCAACACCCACATAATTGTTTTAAAGAGTTTTTTTATGCCGTAAAAAAAAATTGGTATACAGTATGTTCACATATACCCCTCAGAGGTAAATGTTTGTCAGCCCATACACTTAGTGCATGGGTATTACAAGTATAGGAGACCCGATCCTTCCTAATATGAACATTTTTTTTATAAGGCCTTGCTCCATGTCTCTTCCAAGGGGCATTGTAGTGTCTCAAAATATTTGGCAGCCCTTGCATTCACTGCACAAACAGTATGGGAGACCCACTTCCTAATAATGGGAACATTGTTCTCAGAAGGCCCTAATGTACATCTCTTCAAAGTGGTATTGGGGTGTGTCCAAATTTTGGGCAGCCTGCCACTCACTGCATAGGCAAACAATATGGGAGACCCACTGTTTAATAATGGTAAAAACAAAGCATAGCCAGATGATGGCACTCTAAGAATAGTGAGGGCTGACTGCTGGCCCTTTAAGAATAGTAAAGGCCGCCTGATGGCCCTATAAAAATAGGCTTTGTGACTTTCAGATTCCTTTCTCCATCATAAATGAAACAGGATGTGTCTGATGATGTGTCACACACCACATGGCCAGATAACTTTGTAAAATGTTAAAATTACATTTCCCAGTGAATGCATTTGTCTTGGTTGAAAGCAATGTTAAGGTTCAAAAATGCATCAAAAACGCTATGTGTGAACATAGCCCAAGGTGTGGAGGATCATTTTTGTTTTTGGTTATTTATTTTGCTTTATATACAAGTCATTACCCTGGAAAGGATGTTCCTTAACATATTTCCCAGGAAAATCCATTTTGGTTTAGTTTTTGTTTGATTTATTGTGAGTCTGTAAAAGTGGTGTAAGACTCTGACAACATTGTTCACAGCAGTGACCTCGTTGTCAGAAATGCTTCCAGGGGTCTTCCCCATGCTGTTCCCATGTCATTTGAGCACTGTTCCTAACGATTTCCGTAATTTCTAGTCGCTCTGCAGACCACCAGGGGGGCCATTGGAAAAATGCTCGAGTTTCCCATAGACTTACATTGGGCTGGGTGCTCGGGTCGAGCACTCGAGCATTCCAATTTGCCCGACCCGAGCAACGAGCACCAGAGCATTTTAGTGCTCACCCATCACTATATGAGACCAGTGATTAAACTGAAAATTATACATCTTCAACAGTGAAAAAGTGTAAAAAGTGAAAAAAAAAGTAAAATAAAATCTGTAAAAAAACACAAAATAAACGCACACAAATCACAAAAAGCCGTTTAGCCACTCAAAATGTAGTGTTTGTGATAAAACAAAAATAAACCCAAAAAAGTACACCTAATTGGTTTGGCCGTATCTAGAACAACCCGCTATATAAAAGCTGGCACATTATTTATTCCATATTGCGAACACCATAACAAAATAATAAAAAACATACTAAAATGTCACTTTTTCATCATACTGACTCACAAAAAAGTGAATAAACAGTGATCAAAAAGTCATGTGTAAAAAAATTTGTATAAAAGAAAACGCAAAAAAAATGCCATAATATGGCTCATTTGGCAAAAAAAGAAAAAAGTTACAGCTTTCAGAATATAGTGATGTAAAAACAACTTCATTGTTGAAAAATATTGTATTTAGTGTGGTATTGCTGTAATTATACCGACTCAACAAACAGATCAGTCTTATCACTTTTACAGCACGATGTATGGGGCAAAAAATAAAAAGTAACATAACATAGTAACATAGTTAGCAAGGCCGAAAAAAGACATTTGTCCATCCAGTTCAGCCTATATTTCGTCAGAATAAATCCCCAGATCTACGTCCTTCTAAAGGGCCTAATAACTGTAAGATACAATATTGTTACGCTCCAGGTAGACATCCAGGCCTCTCTTGAACCCCTAGATCAGGGTTCCCCAACTCCAGTCCTCAAGGCCCACCACCAGGTCATGTTTTCAGGATTTCCTTAGTATTGCCCAGGTGATAATTGCATCACCTGTGCAATACAAAAGAAATCCTGAAAACATGACCTGTTGGTGGGCCTTGAGGACTGGAGTTGGGGAGCACTACCTAGACTGAGTTCGCCATCTCCACCTCCTCAGGCAAGGAATTCCAGATTATCACTGCCCTAGCAGTAAAGAATCCTCTTTTATGTTGGTGGAAAAACCTTCTCTCCTCCAGACGCAGAGAATGCCGCCTTGTGACCATCACCATCCTTGTTGTAAACAGATCCTCGAAGAGATATTTGTATTGTCCTCTTATATACTTATACAGTGCCTTGCTAAAGTATTCGGCTCCCTGGAACTTTTCAACCTTTTCACACGTATCATGCTTCAAACATGAAGAAACCAAATGTAAATTTTTGGTGAAGAATCAACAACAAGTGGGACACAATTGTGAAGTTGAACGAAATTTATTGGTTATTTTAAATTTTTGTGGAAATACAAAAACTGAAAAGTGGGGCGTGTTTGAAGCATGATATGTGGGAAAAGGTTGAAAAGTTTCAGGGAGCCGAATACTTTCGCAAGGCACTGTATGTATACTACAAAACCAAAATTTTCCAAATTGTATTGTTCTGCTTTCTTTTAATTTAGAAAAACATGTTGAAATAAAAAAAAAATTGCGTTGCCATTTTCTGAGACGTGTAGCTAGGAGCGAAATGATCACAGTCAGCGGAGCAACTGATGCCACAACCTTTTTTATCGAAAGTTTATTGCAGCACAGAGATTGGCTGGCTTTATGCTCTGCAATACATGCTGCTGACCATTCAAAGACTGGCAGCTGACTGCATGCCTGGCATGTCATGGCAGATGGGGAAGATAAGAAGAATTGTTCTTTTTTTAATGTGCTAGAGAAGAGTGTATGACATTATTACTGGAAGGGGCTCAGGATGGGGAAGGTACTACAAAGGAGTCCAGAATGGTGAACATTATACCAGTAAAGGGTCTATGGTGGGGGGTATTATTACTGGAAAAAATAAAGGATGAGGGACATTAATTGAGGATGGAGGACATTATTGGCTGAAGGGCCCATGATCAATTACATTATTACGCGATGTGGCCAGTAAGGGGGACATTAATAGTAGGCAAATATGTATGTCTTTATAGTATCTTGAAAGCTTCAAAGCCCATTCATCTGACCAATATACAGGTGGATCTCAGGTCCATAGTTTGCATCAGGGCCCCTTGGACTCTATTGACCCCATTGCCTACAACTTTATCATTTTTCCACCAATGAACCTATGTACAGGCTTTTTTGTGTGCCCATTGAGCTGACATATTTAGTGATAACATCTTGGAGTAAGTATGACATTTTGATTGGAATTTATTGCAATGGCAATTCTAGTGTTTCAATAACTTTTTTCTGTGTCTCCAGCAGTCCCCTGTTTGCCATTGTAGCTCAACTATTCCCCACATTGGCACCATTTAAATGCTGCTACCAGAGAATTGCAGCAGCTTTTAAATAGTTAAACTGGATAGATTTGGTTTCTGCAGTTTTAGGCAGAGGCTGGCTATATAGTACAGCTGTGATTTGCCTGGAGCAGGCTCTGCTCCTGAGCTGGTTTTATATTTCCCTTTGGCCACAACTGGCCATTAAGGAGCTAAACACAATTTATTACTAAGACATTTAGAATTGAGAGTCCTCAGTGGTTGATACCTTTTAATGTCTAACTGAAAAGATGGTAACAAATTGCAAGCTTTCGAGACTACTCAGGTCTCTTCATCAGGCAAAGACTAATACAGAATCTGAAGAATCACATATTTATACACAACACAGCACAGAAACAATGCAATAGATAAGACAAGTGACGTAAAGCAGAACTGTCAATATGGGAGATAGAGATGAACATAAATATTGGAACAGTTCATAGATAAGGAGTGTGAAAGTTTTATTGCAAACTTTTCCAATATTTTGTATTAGTATTTGCCTGATGAAGAGACCTGAGTAGTCTCGAAAGCTTGCAATTTGTTACCATCTTTTCAGTTAGCCATTAAAAGGTATCAACCACTGAGGACTCTCAATTCTAAATGTTTTAGTAATAAATTGTGTTTAGCTCCTTAATGGCCAGGACTCTCAATTCTAAATATTTTTCTATCTACTGGCTAACACTGTACTAAGATATACATCTTTCCTGTTACTAAAACATTCACACTTTTAAATGGGTTGCCCACTACTCGGACAACCCCTTCGAAATCTGTATGTTTGCCCCAGTAAAATAATAATACTTATGCTCACCTCTAGTGCCAGCACTGTGCAAGCAGTGTTGGCATTGGCTCTCTCGGGGATCGCGCAACATTGTTACATCATGTGATCCACACGGCCAATCAGTTGCTGCTTCACTTTTCCTACCTTTGAATATATAACATAAATCCAGTGGAAGTGACTAATTAGCAGCTCTAACTTCCTCCACATCGATGTGATTTGTTCGATGGCGGAGAAGTCAAAAGGGACTCTGGGATCGCTTGATGTGACAATGTTATGCGATCCTCGGGAGAGCCAGTGCTGAGACAGCTGGAATGGCATTTGCATAGGAGGAGAGTATAACTTTTATTATTTTATTATTTTACTTGGGGCAAACATACGGATTGAGAAGGGATTGTCCATGTCCAATTAGTGGACAACCCCTTTAAGACATTTGACACATGAATATACGTCAGCTCTCATAATAACTCTTGTGAGTTTTTAGTAAAGTGGAATAGGAACTGTAAAAGATTAAGAAACAGATCTTCTCTTGCAAATCTGTTACCAAACATGTCCACAGGTTTGTTTGTGATACTGCACCTCAAGTCCATTAACTTAATGGAGTGGAGGTAAAAATAATGCCACAAAACAACCATAAAAATACAAAAGTGCCATTGTTTTTTAAACAAATACAGATGCTTCTCACAAAATTAGAATATCATCAAAAAGTTAATTTATTTCAGTTCTTCAATACAAAAAGTGAAACACATATAATATACAGAGTGATCTATTTCAAGTGTTTATTTCTGTTAATGTTGATGATTATAGCTTACAGCCAATAAAAACACAAAAGTCATTATCTCAGTAAATTAGAATACTTTATAACACCAGCTTGAAAAATGATTTTAAAATCTGAAATGTTGCCCTACTGAAATGTATGTACAGTAAATGCACTCAATACTTGGTCAGGGCTCCTTTTGTATCAATTACTGCATTAATGCAATGTTGCATGAAGGCGATCAGCCAGTGGCACTGCTGAGATGTTTTGGAAGCCCAGGTTGCTTTTTATCTTACTAATTGACAACTCATTTAAGGCCAGTTTCACACGTCCAGATATTTCCGGTACCGGTAAACACGGTACCGGAGATATTCGTGTCCTAGTGTCCATGTAAATACATTGTATATCCGTGTGGCACACATGTGCCGCATCAGGACCACAAGACGGCACAGAAAGCTACAGTAAACTCTTTCCCTGCCTGTGGTGCTGAAGCTCCCTGACATTATTCTCCCTGCTCTGATGGCAACAGCGAGCAGGAAGAATAAATGAAAGAAAACCCGACGTGGGGTCTCCCTTAGTTTTGGAACCAACCTGGCAAAACTATACAGCTGCGGGCTGCTATTCTCAGGCTGGTAAGGGGTCATAATTATGGGCCCCCCCAGCCTAAAACAGCAGCCCGCAGCTGCCCAGAAAATGTGCATCTATTAGATGTGCCTTTCTGGAGCTTTGTCGAGTTCTTCCCACTTGCCTGTAGTGATGGCAAGTGGGGTTAATGAAGGGTTAATGTCACCTTGCTATTGTAAGGTGACATTAAGCCAGGCTTAGTAATGAATAGGTGTCAATAAGACACCTATTCATTACTAATCCTATAGTAAATAAAGGGTTAAATAAACACACACACAATAAGAATAAAGTCTTTTAATGAATGAATAAACTACACAGTTTTTAAATCTTTATTATACTGCCATTCCTTTATAGAAGCACTCGATCTTCTGTAAAAAATATAAAATAAAAAAGCAACAATATCCCATACCTGTCCGCTGTACAGTCAAGTTGCATGGCGTACATCCATCTCGGGGGTTCATCAGTTTACAGCCGGAGCTCTGCTAATGCAGCCGCTTCAACTGTAAATTAGTTGAGAATGACTGGGAAGCAACTCGCAGAGGCTCAGTGACTGGGGGTGACGTCACTGAGCCTGTGCTCACTGACAGCTGAACTTCTGTAACCTCAGCACCATGGAAAAATGACGGTGCTGGTGTTACAGGAGTTCAGCTGTCAGCGAGCAGAGACTCAGTGATGTCACCCCCAGTCACTGAGCCTCTGCGCGCTGCTTCCCAGTAGTATACAGTCGGAGAGGCTGCATCCATGTGCACTTTTTGAGAAATTGTTGAGTTTTTTTTACCTCATTATTTATAAGCCAAAACCAGGAGTGGGTGATAAATCAAGAAGTGGTGATGTGTTTCTATTATACTTTTCCTCTGATTGTTCCACTCCTGGTTTTGGCTTACAAATACAGAGGTAAAATACTGACCAAATACTGAATGTGTGAATGTGACCTTTCTGCACCAATGATTTGGAAAATCCGCAGGTAAAAAACAAATGTGTGTCTTTGTTGTGTTTCTGCTGCAGAAATGCACTAACAAATGCATGTAATCCACATGACATTTTGTGAAAGTTAAATAACGGAAGTATCAAAAAATAAAGCATCTATATTTAAAACATGATGAACCAAAATGAGACAAAATCTCAGAGTCAAAAACTGATAAACTCTAGAAAAAGAAATAATGAAAAACTGCAATGAAAAAACTGCAAGTAACTAAGGGTATGTTCCCATCATCAGTAAACGCTGCGGTTTGGATGCTGCATACTTGTGCAGCATACAGATTTTACAGCATAGTGGATGGGATTTCAAGATATCCCATGTCCACTATGCATGCACTGACGCCCATGGCTTGCCTGCGGAGATGGACAGCATGTCAATTTATCTTGCGGAGACGTGAGTCTTCTCAAGATAAATGTCACCCGTACAAAGTATTGGACGCAATGATGCCACATGGTTCAATGAACACATGCGTTCAATAGCTGGCAGCACTTTGGACGCAGCAGACAAGGGCTGCGTCCAAACTACTGCCTATTACTGACCGTGGGAACATAGCCTAATAAGTGCAGAAATGTTGCAGAAAATCTGCAACATCAAAAACTAATCATGGAGCTCATCATGGGAATGTAGGCTTAGAGAATTGGCTTAACTTCCCACGATGAGCTTTAGGTGAGCTTATGATGCTGATTATGGGATGAAGTAGCTGAAAGGCACTAAAAGAAATTCCACCAGCCGGGCCTGAAGTCTTGTGAGTCCTCTCTCTTGCTGATGCAATCTTCCTCAATGTGTGAAATGGTGCACCCGAATCTCATCACAAACTGTATGAATTCTCTTGAACCTGGAATTTCAGGGAATTTGACTCAAAATAGATTTCTAGTGGATAGATTCAATCATTTTTACCCATATAGAACTGCCCATAAATAAGGCTTATTACTGTTCGAATTGTACAGTGGGTTCGGAAAGTATTCACACCCTTTAAATTTTTCACTCTTTGTTTCATTGCATTCATTTGGTAATGCAAAAAGTAAAATTTTTTTCTCATTAATGTACACTCTGCACCCATCTTGACTGATAAAAACCAGAAATGTAGAAATTTTTGCAAATTTTTAAAAAAAGAAAAACTGAAATATCACATGGTCATAAGTATTCAGACCCTTTGCTCATACACTCATACTTAAGTCACATGCTGCCCATTTCCTTGTGATCCTCCTTGAGATGGTTCTACTCCCTTTATTGGAGTCCATCTGTGTTTAATTAAACTGATAGGACTTGATTTGTAAAGGCACATACCTGTCTATATAAGACCTCACAGCTCACAGTGCATGTCAGACCAAATGAAATCATGAGATCAAAGGAATGGCAAGGAGCTCAGAGATAAAAATTGTGGCAAGGCACAGATCTGGCCAAGGTTACAAAATAATTTCTGCAGCACTCAAGGTTCCAAAGAGTTCAGTGGCTCCATAATCCTTAAATGAAGAAGTTTGGGACAACTAGAAGTCTTCCTACACTGGCTGGTTTTGTGGGAGAAGAGCCTTGGTGAGAGAGGTAAAGAAGAACCTCAAGATCCTGTGGCTGAGCTCACATAGCAGTATGGAGATGGGAGAAAATTCACAAAGTCAACTATCACTGCAGCCTTCACCAGTGGGCCTTCATGGCAGAGTGCCTGACGGAAGCCTCTCCTCAGTGCAAGACATATGAAGCCCACATAGAGTTTGCTAAAAAAAACACATGATGGATCCCAGACTATGAGAAATAAGATTCTCTGGACTGATGAGAAGAAGATAGAACGTTTTGGTAATAATTCTAAGTGGTATGTGTGGGAGAAAACTAGGCACTTCTCATCACCTGCCCAATACAATCATAACAGTGAATCATGTGGTGGCAGCATCATGCTATGGGTGTGTTTTTCAGTGCAAGGCGGACAATGGTTGTAATTGAATGGGGATGAATGCGGCCAAGAACAGAGATACCTTGGATGAAAACCTCTTCCAGAGTGCTCAGGACCTCAGATTTGGCTGAAGGTTCACCTTCCAACAAGGACAATGACCCTAAGCACACAGCTAAAATAAAAAGGAGTGGCTTCAGAACAACTCTGTGACCATTATTGACTGGCCAGCCAAAGCCCTGACTAAACCCAATTGACCATATTGGAGAGACCTGAAAATGGCTGTCCCCAATGTTCACCATCCAACCTGACTGAACTATAGAGGATCTGTAAGGAAGAAAAGCAGAGGGGGGCAGAGTGTACATTAATGAGAAAAGAAGTGAACTTTTTTGCATTTACCAAATGGCTGCAATGAAACAAAGAGTGAAAAATTTAAAGGGGTTGAATACTTTCGAACCCACTGTTATTGGTTTATGACATGCCATATGGAGGCAATGGGAAAGCTATCACAGTATGAGCAACTGATATACAGTTTATTGCAAATGCTTTATACCTTATTGTGTAGATGAAGCTGTTAATATTTTGAGCATTATAGGTTTAAAAATAATGTAGTACAGCTCTTTTTAATGCATTTTCACATACAAATAATATTTTGACATGCAAAATGTGAATTGTAAA
>JARQOD010012581.1:0-19045 GCA_033576555.1 Oophaga sylvatica | reverse complement strand
CAAAAAAGGAAAAACCAATTTCACATAACTCTTTTGCCACGATAGTTAGCTTCTTCTTTGAATCAGGCCCGCCTGCATCAAATTCAAACTCACCCAAAAAGCTTTAAACCCACCTGTGGATGTCCGGGAAAACCATGTTCACATTCCCTTTTTTTGCCTGCCTACTCAGGGCCGCGTCAGCACCGGGTCCCCCCGGGAAGTGCCGGGCCCTGAGAGGGGGAGGCCCACCGTTTGTCGGAGACACTGGCTTTCTACAGGGGGCCCTGTGCCCGGGGGGCACCCAGAGGGCCCCCCCCCGCTTGCTCGGGGCCCCACCTTGAAATACTTACCCTCGCTGCTCCACCCTTGCGTCTACCCTGTTTCCGACGTGACTTTTCGGGCAGAGGGCGCTGACGCACTTCTGTGGCCCGTGCCTGAAAAGTTGTGCAGAGAGGGAAGAGGGCCGGGGGGAAACGGAGTAGAGCACCCCCCCAGCGAGGAGGGTGAGTATTTCTTTTTTTTTAATTTTTTGGGGAGCAATATATGGGGAAAATCATATTTTTTGGGCTCAGTATGGGGCCCATTAAACATAGCATTAACATAGGGCCCATCATACACGAACTTTAAAAAGGGGGGGCCCCTTTCATACGGGGGAGCATCATAACGGGCCCTTTATACCTGGAGCATCATATTGGTCCTTTAAAACACGGAACATCATATAGGGGGGCCATTTTGAACTGGCCCTTTATATGGGCCCATTTTATGGGCTTTGGGGGCCCTCATACACAAAGGGGCAGCACCATGGTGCCCATCTATAGGGCATAAAGGGGGGCCCATTATAAGGCGCATATAGGGGTCCTTTTTAAAAGGAGCATAAAGGGGGGCCTATTTATATGGGGCCCATTATTTTGGATTTTTAATATGGGGCTCATAAATACAGGGCATCATCTAGGGGCCCAAATAAAAAAAAGGGCACAAAATGGGGTTCATTATATATGGGGCATCTATGGGACCCATCATAAAGGAGCTCAATGGGGCCCAAAAAAAAGGGACTCAAAAGGAGAAAAATGGGGCCTATTCGGGGGGACCTTATATGGACCCATTCTGTATGGAAAATTATGGGGCCCATAAAATATTTGGGGGACATCATTTTGATTTTTTAAAAACTTAGGAAAAACAAAGGGGGGCCCCTTATACTCTATGGGGCCCCCTAACTGAAAGGAGCAAAAAAGGGGGACCATCAAAAACTGGAGCTTATTTTAGTCTAAAAAATTTGGGGGGAAATTTTTTGGGGGGCCCAAAATTAGTGGGGAAAAAAATTTTAAAGGGGGGTCATTTTTTTCTTTTGGGGGACCAATAATGTGGCTCTTTAAAAGTGTGAATTTTTTAATTTTTGGGGCCCATTTTCGTATGAAGCATCATGTAGGGATCATTATTTTATGGGCAATAGGGGGGCCCCATTTAATTTTGTAAGGCAATATAGGGGCTCAAAAATTCTGCATAGAGCAATAAATGGGGTTTCATTTTTCTGTATAGAGAAAATATAGGGGCTCATTATTCTGTATGGCCCAGTGGTCCCATAATACATTTTGGAGCTTTTTTGGGGTTCTTTAAATTCTGTATGGGCAAAATTTTAGTGCCCTAATACTTTGGAAAAAAATTTTTTGGGGGGGCTTTTTTTTTGTATGGGGCACTAGGGGGCCCCCTAATACGTTGGAGAATATTGGGCTCATTTTTTTTGGGGGGAATTTGGGGGTGTTTTAAAAATACTTTTTGGGGATTTAAAATTTCCCGGGTTTTTTGAGCTATTGAAAAATTTTTCAATTTATCCTCATGTAATGCAAAAAAAAAAAATTTTTGTCTTTTGACTATACCTTTTTTTTCCCCCGGGCCTTCTGACATCATGGTTTTTGGTATGGAAAAGGGACCCCTGAAAAATTTTTCCCGGGGGGGGCCCAAAAAAAACCTGGAGAAACCCCCGGGCCCCAACTTTAGTTTTTTTTAAATTCAAAGCCCCCCCCGCATCAAATTAAAACGCCCCCCCAAAAAAGGTTTTGAAGCGACCTGGGTGGATGTACACAGGAAAACCACTTCTTTTTACTTTTTTGCCCCCCCCCATACTTTACTTATGTTTGAAAAAAGGGGCCCCCTCCCCTGCTCAAATTGAAACGCCCCTGAAAAGCCTTAAAAGGACCTGTTTGGTTTTACACAAAAAAAACCCAAATTTTACATTATTCATTTGTTCGCCATACTGTTAAACCGGGGATTGAAGAAAAGGCCCCCCCCGCGTTAAAGAAAACCCATTTTAAACTTTGAACCCACGTACTGATGGACAAACCTTTTAAAAAAAATTTTTTCCCTTTTAAATTTTTTACTTCCAATGTTTGGCTATGCAGTGAAAATTTTACCCGAAGACCCGCAGTGGACAAGCGTTTTGGGGAAAAAACCCCCCTGGAAAATTGGGGTGTTGATGCAAAAGCCCCAGCGGTGGAAAATTGCAGTGTTGAGCTTGTCTTGTGTGTTTTTTCCCCGAAAATCGTCGGGTTGCACATTTGACTTCCAAAACTGATCTGCTTTTCTTTTTTGTTTGGCACAGGGAGTTTAATTCTGTCTGGCTCCGGGGGTGGGATGGGCATTTCTCCGGGCCAAAATTTTTTAAATTTTTTTTTGGGGTTTCCCTTTTTAAATTTTCCGGGGTTTTCCCGCGGGGGGGTTCCCCTAAAAAACCCTTTTGCAGCCCAGATGGGGAAAGATCTGTAAGACTTTTTTTTTGAGTCCTTTTGTTCAACTAAAATGGTTGAGTTTTTTTCCCAAACCCCTTTTTTTTCCTTTGGTGTTGAGTGGGGTTTCGGGAAAAGTGTTTCCCTTTTGTCTTATATGCTAATCGTGTATTAGCTGAAACACCCAATCCCCCCTTTGGGGGTAGTCAGGATCCTTTTTGGGGGGATTACAGGGGTTTGGGGCAAAAAGGGGGCAGGGTTAGGGTTTTTGGGGACTTGGACCCTGAACCTTTCATTTCCCCCAAGGGGGGGAAAGTTAGGACCCCCCGTTTAGGGTCAGGTTTTAAAAAGGGGGGACCTCTTTCCTGTTTCAGCCCAAGTCCCCCAAAATTAACCCTATTTTAGCGATACGGTCAGGTAAATCTATTCAACTTTTTAATGATGTTGCTTTTTTTGTTTTTGTATAGAGGGTTTTTCCGTATTTAAAAATTTTCTGACTTGTATACATATCAATTTTTCAAAGTGAAAATTTCATGGCCAAAAAAATTATTCCCCTTACCAGGATCCTAGCCCAGTGGCCTGCATTGCAAGGGGGGAAACCATGGAGCGACGGCAAAAATCCAAAGTTTTGTCTCCCCGGAGCAAACCAGAGTTTAACCTAAAAAGCTCCCCGGGGAAAAGGGAAGGGGGGGGAGCCAAAAAATTTTTAAAACCCTTTCCGGGGGGGATTAAATTGTTTTTCGGGGGTTTAGCCTCATCTCAGGAGGGGATGACAGAGAGTGGGGGAAATTTTTTTCCACTTCTGCAAGGGGCCCTCAAACCTGGGCATTTTCCCTTCCCCGGGGGGCCCCCCCGGGCCTTTTTCTTGCTGTAGAAACAATTTTTTTTTGCCCGGATTTTAAAATGATGACCCCGAGGGGGGCCCCTTGCTGGGAAAAAAAATTTCGTAAGAAACGCAGGAGTCGTCCTTTGAGGAAAAATTTCTTTTGATTTTGTAAAGGGCCCAAAATACCATTGGGGGGACCCCCGCTCTTAGCACCTTTTTTTTTTGGGGGTTTTTGATAAATTAAAGACGTTTTTTGGGGGAGTATGATTCCCCATTCACTGGGCTGCAAAGGGGCCTTTTCTATCCTCTGAAGACGGCTTCGGGAGGGGGGAGGTAACCCCCCCCTTTTTTCTCCACCACCATAAAGTCCCTTTGTTTGGGTTCCCCTTTCTGTTGGGGTAGCCACAGTTGGGGGGGACATCATTTCGTAGGAGGGGGGGGGGTACGCCCGGACTAGAAATTTTTTTGGGGACAGGGGGAAATTTTTTGGGAGAAGCCTCCCGTGCCTTGTTACCCAAAAAATTGCCGAAAACTGTTAATCCCAGGTTTGTGGGGGACACAACCTGGGAGAAAAGTATTTCACCCCGTTTTTTCAGTTCCTTTACCTGGGGGTGGTAGGGGGGCAGAGTGGGGAGATTTCTGTTCTTCTTGAAATGGTTCCGGGAAATCTGGTTGAGCTCAGTTTTTCAGCCAGGTATGCACTAGTGTATTGGTCAAACCGATCCCATACTCCATTGACCCAGGCCTCTCGGCCAAGGAGCTTTTTTATGGGGTTTTTATAACTTTGACCTTGGGGGGGGGGAATACTAGGGAAAATATTTGTTATTGTGGGGGGTTTTACTACTCCCATTGTTTTGGGAAATTTTCCGGGTTTGGTTTAAAACATAACCCGTGAAAAATTGGGGAGTCCAGAGAAAAAAGCCAATAGGATTTTGCAAAAGCAACTGCATGACACGTCACATGCGGGGCCTAGTACATTGCCTCCTTTTTTGGGGGTTTGGGGGGTTTTTTCCCCTTGGGGGGGGTTCGGGTTGCCTCCATCGGTGTATGACTTCTTTAAAATCCTTCCTATGCTAAGTTTTTCCCAAAGCTAGGTTTTTTAATCTTTCTGGTCCTGAGAGGCAGGGGATGAAAAAATTTTATTTCTGGGGAAATTTTCCAAAGGCATATTGACCTTACTTCCCAACCGGGGTTTTTTTGTAAGAAAAAAGATGGGGCCTACCCCCGCTTGGTTTCCGCGAACTTAATCGGATTACTTTCGGCCTACCACTCCCCTTACCTGACCTTCAATCAAAATTTTTTGGGGCCAAAGGTTTTCCCCCAATTGGTCCAGGGGGATAATCAAGGTAAAAAAGGGGTGATTGGGGGAAAAGGGGTTTTAAAAACCCCGGGGGGGGTTTGGAACCTTTCATGCCTTTTTTTCTGATAGCCCACATTTTCCAACATTTTTTAATGCATTTCGCCCTTGTGGGCTGTTTTTGGTTGTAATTTGGGGGACATTTTTTAATTTTCTCGCCGATCTTTGGGGGCCCCAGGGCCTGGAGACGGTGTTCAGATCTTTTGAGACAATAAACTTACGCCAAACGGGAGTGTGTATTTGCCATACGGGGAATTCATTTTTTTTGGGGTTTTTTGGTGTCAGCCCCGGTTTTTCCGTATGGGGCCCGAAAGGGAGGCAGTGCTTGAATGGGCACCAGGGGGTTTAAGGTCTGCCGTTTTTTTTTTGGGGTTTCTAATACTACCGGGAAAATTTTTTGTAATTTCTATCGTCGCAAACCCCCCCCGACATGACAAGAAAAGGACGGATTTTTTTTAAAAGGTCGACAAAGCTTTCCAAGCCTTTTCCCTTTGAAGAAATTTTTGCTTTTGGGACCCTTCTCATCCAACCGATGCCTACCGTTTTTTTTGGGGGGTGGTGCGTCTGACGTGGGGGGGGTATATTGTCCCAGGGTCCGTCCCCTGGAAATGGCATCCGTGCTTTTTTTTTTAAGAAATTGTCGTCCGCCAAAGGGTTTGATATCGAATAGGGAACTTTTGGGGCCTTAATTTGCTTTTTAAGAATGGCGTCACTTTTTTTGGGTGGGCAGTCCACCCGGTTACCTATTAGTCACAAAACCGTTTATTTGGAATCCGAAGCGTTTGAATTCCAGACAAGCTCTGGTCTTGTTTTTTTTCCGTTTTTTTTGTCGTCACTTATCGCCCGGGGGAAGAATGTAAGGCTGAGCTTGTCTCCATTTTTCCCAGGGGGGCCGGGGGAAAAGGATGACCCAGTCCATCCTTCAGGAGGGGGGATTTGTGTATTTTTTGAGCTTGAGGGGAGGGGGTTTAAAAGGGTCAGGGGAAAGCCCCTGCAGGACCTCCGGGAGACTGTTTGTTTCCCCAAAAAAAAGAGACAAAAGGGTTTTTGAGGCCACTAATTTTGGTCTAGCGGGAACCAGGGTAAGGCTACTTTAATTCCTTTCCGCCGGTTTTGGTGGCCTAATCTAAAAGATTTTAAAAATTTTTTGGGGCGCGTCAGGGGGGTTTGGTTTGCTCTAAAACCCCTCTACCCCCCCCTCGGGACCCTTTTTCCCTTGAAACTTCCGGAGCGCCATGGACCAATTTATTAGGACTTCATTTTGGACCTTCCCCCCCTCTCAGGGATACGTCTACTGGTGGTTTTGACGGTTCAGAAAGGGGACATTTCTTCCCTTCCGCACTCCCTAATGCTAAAACCTGGCCAGGGTTTTTTTGGAATCGTTAGACTTCATGGGTTCCTTCTATGTGGGGCAATAGGGGGTCTCATTTGTGTCCAAATTTTGGGGGCTTTTTTGTTTACGTCGGGGATGCAATTGTCATTTTCCTCGGCTTTTTCATCCGCAGCCCAATGGTTTCAGACAGAGCGTCGAATCAGAGCTAGAGACAATCTCCGGTTTTGTTTAGAAACCAAGAGGACTGGTCTTTTTCTTGCCCTCTGGCAGAGTTCGTCTTAACAAACAGGCGGAGCAGTCCACTGTAAGCCCCCCCGTTTTTTGGGCATATGGGTTTTCCACCCCAGTTTTGTACTTTCATGGGGGGGGCCCTTCTGGGGTTCCGAGGGGACGTTTCTCGTCGTCCTTCTTCTTGTGGAGAGGTGAAATTGAAAATCTGAGTGTGATGGGAACCTTTACAAATATGGCTGATAGGGAGGGATTTTCTGGTCCAACTAAGTGAACGATCTGGTAGGTTGTCTCCCCGGAATATAAAACTTAAGGTGCCCTCCTGGAAACGGGTCCAGATTCATCGGGCCCGCAGGTCAGTTCCATAATTAATCCTGTGGCATTTCTCTGGCCTCCCTCCTACGTTTAAAATTCATAATGGGGTTTCCACAAGTCTTACTTAAAAGGTTGTGGCACCATATACCGTCACCCTACCTCCTCCCCGTGTTGGTCAATGGAACTTGGAATTTCAAGTATAAGATCATTGATCACGTCTGAATCGCCGGTCCCTTCATACTTGGTGCATTGGAAGGGGTTGGTCCAGAGGAAGGACGGGGCCCTGCGTCTGATGTTAACGCGACGTTTGGTTCGGACCTTTCCACAGAACTCACCCGGGCAGGCCGGGCCCCCCTGAGGGCCCTGGAGGCCCCCGTAAAGGGGGGTACTGTCATTGTGCATTGCCACGAAGATCGTCGCGGTTTTGCACTTTTTTGGACTTCTCACGGCGATCTCTGTTTCTTTGTGTTTTTGGCAGCTGGGGGAGTTAATTCTGTCTGTGCTCGGTGCGGGGACTGGGGCAGTTTCTCCCGGCTGAAATTTATTATTTTTGATTGGTTTCCTTTAAATTCCCCCGGTTGCTGCTTGGGGAGTTGCCAGTGAAACCTTCATGCAGACCACAATAGGAATAATCTGTAATAGATTTTTATTGTAGCTCCTTAGTTGTTCTAAACCAACTTGGTTAGAGTTTATTTCCCAACCATTTATGTTCCTTTGGTGTTTGAGTGTGTATGAAAAGCGATGTTATCCTGTCGTCTTATAGTCAATCTGGTATTAGCTGAATCACCCATATCCCTTTGGTGGTAGTCAGGACCTTCTTAGGACTGATTACAGGGTTCAGGGCGATAGGAGCGGGGTTGGTTGGAGACTTGGCCCTTCTGAACCATTATCATACCTCCAAGGGGGGGATTAGTTAGGCCCCGTTTAGGGTCAGGTTAGACCCGGTCCACCCTCTTCCGTTCAGCTCACAAGTCCCAAGATTAACCCGAGTTCAGCAGATTCGTGTCAGGTAAAACTATTCTATATTACATCGATGGTTTCTATACTATTTGTTGTATAGAGTTTGTTTTCCGTATTAAGTTTACTGACATTGTATACAACATTAGACCGTACAGCTAAAGACCCAGCGGTGGACAATTGCAGGTTGACGCTGAAGAATCATCAGTGGATAATTGCACTTTAGGCTTTAAAAACCCATTGTCGATTGCTGTGGTAGTCGAAGACCCGATTTTTGCATTCCTTGTTTTAGGCTGAAGAACGACATAGAAGAATTGCATTGTTTAAGAATTTTAACAACCAACAAAGTTCACATTTATAATGAAAGTGGGCCCCAAACTATTTTCCATGCATTAAAGGAAGGCCGCCCCAAATTTGGACAAACCAAAAATACCACTTGGAGGAAGAGACGTGTATGAGGCCCCTAAAAAAACAGTTTCCATTACAAAGGACGGGCCCTATACTTGTAATGGCCTAAACAAATTTCATAGGCTGGAAACCATTTTCCCCCTGGGGGGGTGGGGCACATCATCAGACGTGTAAATTTTTGGATTTACGGACATCCAACACAGTCCGAAACAACAAAGTGGCTGTTTCATCACGGAAAAACGGTCACCCTGGTGACTAGGGGTGGTGAGGAAAGATTGGAGTTTGGCCTGCGAAAAAGGTCTTCCCAGTTTTTAAAAGGAGTGGGTCCTTTCTTGAAATTCCCAGCACAAGTGTTTTGGGCTAACAAACATTTCCCCTTGGGGGGGGCACACAACCGACGTTAAATATTTGTAGTTACGGACATCCAAACACCCGGCAAAACAAAAATTCTTTTCATCACGGGAAAACATCACCCTGGTGATCTAGGGGCTGTGGAAGAGACGTAAGTAGGTTTCTGCGGAAAGGTGCAGGTTTTTATTAAAACTCGTCGGACGAATCGTTGGTGAAGTGATCAAGAAAAGGGGTAGGTGACGACAGGAATGGTAACGACAGGTTAATAACAGCGGTGGTTATGGGAGGTAAAGATCCGGATACACCTTTCAATGATTACTTGTTTAGCGCCCCCCCAATTACCATAATGTGTTTCATGCCCATCAGAAGAATTGGTGAACAGATGCCTGGAAGCTCGGCATGAAAAATGGACGAAAAAAAATAGTTGCCAAAGATTTCCGTGTCCATATAAAGGCCAAGGTGCAACATGTTTGTGACATGCGAATCAGAGAAAGCAATCAGTGTTGGAGAACCAAACAAACGATGGATGCACGGAAAAACTAATTTAAGAGGAGTGCACTTCCGTAACTATCAACACCCCTACAAAAGGGTTTCTTCATCTCACCCATACATTACCAATAATACAAAATGTCCACCCAAAAAATTATTTTTTTCAAGGTAACAAACACGTTAAAGGAATGCCTAAAAGTAGATAACCACGACCCTGGGAAACACCAGTTTTTCTCTTTACAAGATACTGATGGAAAATGATGGATTGTGATGAATTTTGAACTTTACACATCCCCACCAAAACAAAAAATCACAGCTGATCCAATTTTCAAAAAAGGCGTGAAATGTCTGAAATTCTTTTTTCTCTTGGGCAAACTTTCCCTATTACAAAGTGGAACCAATGAGCATACACATGCAACTCTCATGTCTATCAGCGGAATGGTTGAAAGATGAGATTCTGTTTTTCCATGCCATTTTTTTGAAAGCAAGCAGAAAAAAAACAATGAAAACGGAATAGTGGATTTTGATCAGTAAGGAGGTGATGTCGCTACAGATTGGAGATCTTGTGTCATCGGCGTAGTAGAATTGCAAACCGTGCCATTACGGCTGTCCCAGGCCGATGGTGTAGATGAAAGAGTAGGGGCCTAAACTTAGCTTTGGGACACCGACAAGGTCAATTTGAGGGGGTGGGGTGGGGATAAGACCTGAAGTCCCTGTAACTCGTTTTTTTTTAAAGACTCTCCGATAACTTCAAAAGGCCATTTGCACCACCGGCCATGCCCCATCAGCAGAGGAGCAAAACTCCCCCAGCCTGACCACCCCGCAGATCAGGCACATGGCAGGGAAAAGCACCAACTTTGTAGGCCGAACACCAGCTCCATAAACAGGGTCTTCGGGTGATCCACTGCTTCTTCCGCTGTTGTGCGGGCAAGCCAATCCCCGTCCAGGGGCATGCAAAAAAGCCTCCTGCCCTGCATCTGTAGTTGCCAAAAACCCGCACCACAACAAGCCATCCATGCCTTGCCCCAGCGTTCAGTTGTAAATACCCTTTCCTTGAAAGCAAGCGAAAATGCAGCCAATGCCACACAGGCCACAGTACAAATTCACACATTTCTCATCTGCTTGCACTAAAAAATATTGCATTTTGGCTTGTGGGAATGGAAGTTTTCCCCGCACTTGATTGCGGCGACGTCACAAGTACCCACCCCCAGCCCCACAATTTCTCCCGGTCTGCCGGCGTGGCTTACACAAGCAAGTGAGTCGCTCGCCAGGGCCTTGGGTATCGGTACCGGCCTGGACTTCTATGGGGGATGTCACGGCAGCACGACTCGGTCCGTGGCCCTGGGCGCTCACCAAAAAGGGGAATATTTTTACAGGGGATAATTTTTATGATTCGTATGCCACCTTGGGTCTGGTCAGGATACCAGCCGCAGCTCAGTCTTCTGGAATGATGGTTTTCTCAGCCAGTTGGTGGCCTCCACAGTGCTGTAGTCTCCAGGGCAGGTAAGGTGTATATTTTAGGAAGGTGCGGAGGATGTAGCAGGGAGTTTGTGCACCTGGAAAATCAGGGAGACAGCCAAGTGGGAGTTTCAGGTTTTTTTACTCACAGTTGTTGCCAGCAAACAGACCTGCCGGTACGTGTCATCCGGGCGAGTGGACAACAACCCCCGGTGATTGGTCCACTTTCCCAAACTGCCTTTCATGTGTTCCTTTCCTGGGGCCTCTCCTGGTGCTTTTCACCCTTTTTCCAAACCCCTCACCTGCAGTCCTTCAGATCAATGCTGCGGTCCTGTCGGAAACAGATTTGCTCCTTGGCCTATAAGCTTCCTTCCGGGGATGCTGCGGGGGGTGGCAATGACCCAAAAAGTGATCACCCCCCGCGGCTTACAACAGGCGGAACTTTCCCCCAGTCTAGGGCCCTTCCCCCGATGGCTTTTTGGGCCTTCCTATCTCGGATAGGGCTACGGGTGGAAAGATCATGTCCGTCGGTTTGGACTCTTTCGCTGACTTTAGGAGCTCATGAGGCGGGTCCCTCAGAGAGATCCCAAGAGAGTTTGCCCTCTAAGCTTTTTTCCCCCCCTCTCTTGTGCTGCCTAACTCCCCCCCACCCAAGACACCCTGTACAACCATCGGGTCAACCATCCTCCCTAGGAGTGTTTGGATCAAGTGTTGGAGCCTAAGGAGGCTCCCCCCTACCTGGAGTGGGGTGTCACACCTCTGGATAGATGCAACCCTCTGTGAGACTGAACCCTCGGGGCTCCACACAAAACAATCCCCACAACAGTACCCTAGCACTCAATGCTGTTACTGGAAAGTGCACTTAACCACCGACACGGGACAAGTGCTTGTGGGCAGGACGGACATCTCGCTGATGGCACACTGGGTTAGCGTAGAGGAAGCCCCTGCCCATCGGACATTGGGAACCATGTGACAAATGTATGGAGGAGACAGGTTGTAGAAGGCTTTGTACAGTCATGGCCAAAAGTTTTGAGAATGACACAAATATTATATTTCCAGATCGCGCCCTCTGGTTTTTATGTGTGTTTGACAGATGTTTTTATCACAGACCGAAATATAAAAAATGCAAACATATATAACAAAAGCTTATATTGACATTTAAAATTTAGTTAATGCAGCAATCAATTTTTGCAGTGTTGACCCTTCTTCTTCGGGACCTATGCAATTCTCCCTGGCATCTCTCAATCAACTTCGGGCCAAATCCTGTGATACAGTCCATTCTTTGCACAATCAATGCTTTCATTTTGTCAGAATTTTTAGGTTTTGTTTTCCCCCGTCCTTGATGATTGACCACAAGTTCTCAAGGGGATTAAGATCTGGGAGTTTCCAGGCCTGGCCCCAAAATCCTAGTTTTTGTTCCCTACCATTTAGTTACACCTTTGCTTTAGGGCAAGGTGCCCACAGCTGGAAAGGCATTGTTGATCCCAAACTGCTCTTGGGGGGTTGGGAGAAGGCTCTTGGGGATATTCTGGTACCATTCTTTTTATGGCGTGTTTTTTAGGAAAGCTGTGAAGAGCGATTCCTTGGCTGAGAAGCAACCCCACACAGAATGGTTTCAGGAGCTTAACAGTTGGCATAACAAACTGGGGGAGCGCCCCCTTTTCCCTCCCCGAAGAGGTTTTTCCTATGTCCCAAACAACGAAAAGGGGATTCATCAGAGAAAAAAAACTTTACCCCCATCCTCATCAGTCCACGCCTGTACCTTTTGCAGAAAATCAGTCTGTCCATATGTTTTTTCTGGAAGAAGGGGCTTCTTGCTGCCCCCTTGAACCAGGCCTTGCTCCAAGACCCTCCGCCCCATGCGTGCAGATGCACTCACACCTGCCTGCTGCCATTCCTGAGCAAGCTCTGCACTGCGGAGCCAACCTGCACTGAAACCTTTTAAGAACGGTCCGGCGCTTCTGGTCTTTCTTGGGCCCCTGAAGCCTTTTTGGCAACAAGGAACCTCTCTCCTTGAAGTTCTTGATGATGCGATAGATTGTTGACTGAGGTGCTGACTGCACGTGTTTCTTTAGAGATAACCTGGTTAACAGAAGAGAAACATGATGCCAAGCACCAGCCTCCTTTTAAAGTGTCCAGGGTGCATTCTTACTTAATCATGACAACGATCCCCACCATGTCCTCATCAACCCCACACGGGTTAAGGAGCAATCACTGAAAAGAGTTAGTTTGGCCTTTTAGCAGGGCGAAAAGATGGGAAATGTGTTTTGGGGATAAAGTTCATTTTCTAGCCAAATATTACTTTGAAATAATTGCTTTTAAGCTGATCACTCTTTATAAACATTCTGGAGAATGCCAAATTGCCATTAAAAAAGTGAAGAAAAGTAGACTTTGAAAAAATTAATTTTTTGGGTCATTCTCAAAACTTTTGGCCAGACTGTATTCATTAGTTAGGGTTCTTGAACGAGCCTCGGGGCAAGGAAAGGCAGTGAAGGGCCTGGCAGAGATAAGGGCGGGGGAATAACGGGGGACAGTTGGATTACTGGGCACAGAGTTTTGGATAATTGGAGGGTGCAAGAGTGCTAAAAGGGGGGGGCCAGAGGTAGGGGGGGTTTGCAATAGTTGAGGAGATGAAGGGCATTCACAAATGTTTTGCAGTTTCTTGGACTTACAGATCCGGAAATGTTTTAGAGTTTAGTGGGCCACAGGAGCAAGGGCTTGGATATGTAGCTTGAAAGAGAGGGCAGATCGATGATCACCCCGAGCCCCGAACATGCGGGACTATTTGCCCATGTTTCGTCCCGCCATTACACTGGCACTGTCTCACAAAATTACCTGTGCCCCCACAATGCGTACTGGGAAAGTGCCCCTAACCCCAGACATGTGGACAATGCTTGTGTAGGGACGTTACATCTCGCTGACGGCACACAGGGTTAACAAAGTAAAGCCAGGACCCTGACCTCGGATTGGGGGCACGTTCTCCAAACCCAGGTATTGTGGGCCCTAGGTCAATCTGGGTTGCCCCCACAGTCACAGCTCCGCACCCCTCCACCCCGCTCCCTTCAGCCTCCATCTCCGAAAGTAAACTCATCACAACTGGAAGCACGCACCTGCCCATCCAAGCGGCAACGTCGTGCTGAAGCAAATGCTTAGGTGACAAAAAACCCACAATTTCTGAAATTTGACAGCTCTAAAGGAGAAGCGATCTGTGGCTGACACCGCTGAAATACAGCCAGCATGGCGTGGTGACAATGGCCAGAAGCGGTGGCTGCTCTGATGTGAGGAGCTCACACCTGCCATGCCGGCCATGTGCTTAACCTCATTGTTCAAAACTTTTATGAAAAGCGACATGGAGCTGTTGGATCTGCAGGAAAGTACCATGCCATGCGTACCCTTTTTTTGAAACACTAAAGCTTCTCCACCCTTGTCATCTTCACATGCGATTGCAGCTTCTTGGTCATGACTATGGGTTTTACGCCCCAACATTGAACTCTACACTCAGAGTTGGAAGGATTTGTGAGCAGAAGAGGGAGTTGGTGAAATTGAGTCGCCCTTAGCAGGACGGGGGTACTCGGCGCGAGCCCGTTCACTTCAATGGGGATGTCACGGGTAGCACAGCTCTCCGTGGCCCGGGGCTCACCTCAAATGTGGGATATTTACAGGGGAATAAAGATATACAGGTTGTTCGACGCCACCCCGTGGGACCTGGTCAGGGTGACCACGCTGCAGGGTAGATCCGCTGAGGGGTTGTTACTGGGGCACAAGGGTTAATTTCCACAGGCAAACTGGATCCCTCAGGTTATGGCGGGTAGGGGTGCAGGAGCAATAAGGGCAGACAACACACGAAAAGTTTCTTTTTGTACCTTTACTTTATGGTATGGCAGGCACGTCACGGGAACTGGCAGGGTGAGGATGCCGTCCAGAATCCCCTGAGATTGTAGGGCCCCCGTACTCCTGTATGTGTAATTTCGGGCCTTATAAACAAGTCCAACTCTGTCTTCAGTTATACCCCGGCTGACTTTGTAGTGAGGCCTTTCTAGGAAAAACATGGTTCCTGTATGCAGGGCCCTGCTAGACTCCGTCTTCCTGCCCAGGTTAAATATCACACGCGGGGCCCCTCGACTTTAAGTCCCACAGGGTCTCCGTATCTCTACAGTCATGTAGATGCACAAGCTCGGGCCCCGTGTCCGTTGTTTTAGAGTAGAGGTAAGCGATCAATCTGCAACCTCTGTCTTCTTTTTCCCCCCCACTCGCCTTTTTTCTACTCCGACCTTTAGCAAAACACTGCAGTAAATAGCTGATCTCCTTTTCTTCAAACCGCTCTCAAAGCGTCGGCACCTTGCCACTGAAACTACACCATTGACTTAGTTTGACCGGGCGAAGTGCTACTTTCCCCCACTTTTACTCCCCCAACCGGAACTAATTCCAGGGGGATTTTTTATTTTTTTTAACACTCTCGCAGAAAAAAAACACCCCCCTCTCTGAGGTAACTGATCTAATCTAAGGGAGCTCCCTTTCCGTCACTGGGTTTTTTTGACTGACTGTCTGCTGCCCTTTTTTAACCCAATATACTGCAAAAGTGCTCCCTCGGGGGGTTAGGGAATAGTGCAGGTGTGTTGGTGCATTGTCCTGTGGGTTTACCTTTATGCATCCCCCAAAATTGGTCCGACACAGCGGGCTACAAACACCATCATCAAAAAGGCCATCGCTATTCATTTTCGACTAAGAGGGTGGTTTTCGAATCGAACGTTCCCAAAACTCAAACGAGCTTTTGGGGGGTGTTCGAGCGTTCGAAAAAACCCAAAAATTTTGGAAAAACCGGCTGTTAGAGTATGTTCGTAACTGTTCGTGCACCAAAACGTAACTGGTTTTTTCACAGAATGTTGATAACATGTTAAACACAGTTTTAGTGTACGCGGGGGGGGGGAGGGCAGGGGGGATCTCTGCAGAAAAAGAAGATCTCCTTTTTTTTTTTTCTTCCCCATTTCCAGTGGGGGGTGCATCCGTCAGCCTTCGCAGCGCACACAAGGGGCAATGCTTTTTTTTTCACAAAAGCAAGGCATGGTCATTGGCTGGTATGTCACATGCCTTTGCCCATAAGACCCAGTCTTTTTTTCCCCCCCCCATTTTTACTGCTGCGCAAGTGTAGACGGCACTGCGCTGCGTTAGCGCTATTTGTGAGTCAACGCGAATTGCAAGCAAATTTTTAAAAACAGAAGGTTTAGGAATAGGACTTTTGTTTTGCACCCCTTTTGGGGCGGTTTTCGCAGTTTTCCCAGCACTTTTGAGGCGGTCTTGCTCTTAAATCGAAGGTCAATTTTGGGGGGTGACATTTGTTTGCGCCCTTTTTAGGGCTGGTAATCTTTTTCCACACTTTTTGCCGCTCCCCAATTTTTAAAAAATACGTTTTTTTCGCACTTGCCAAAAAAATTTTTGGGGTAGTAACATGTGTGGTATCTTTCTATTGGCCATCTATACTAAGCTCCCCCCACCGTTAAATAACACAAATTTTTTTTGGGATTTTCCCCGTAAAAAATTTTTGGGGATAGTGCATTTGGGTACCTTTTTTATTGGGGCCTCTAACAAAGCCCCCCATTTTTAAAAACTATAAAAATTTTTTGCTCCCTTGCCGGAAAAAAATTTGGGGGATAGTAGCAGTGTGGGGACTCATTTATTCCCCCAAAAAGCCCACCAGCGTTAAAATAACTACGAATTTTTACGCATCCCCTTAAAAAATTTGGGGGGAAGACGGGGGGTCTCTTTTAATGGCCATCTATCCAAAGCTCCACCACTTTTAATAACACGTTTTTTTCGATCTTGCCTGTAAAAAAATTGGGGCTAGTAGCAGGTTGGAAAACCCTTTTTTAGGCATCTTACAAAGCTCCACCACGTTCAAAAAACTCGAATTTTTGAGCATTTCCCTTTTAAAAAAATTTTGGGGGATAGTAGCGTTTTGGGATCATTGTTTAGGCCATCTTACTAAGCTCCACCAGCTTCAAATTATAAAATTTTTTACTGCCTTGCCGGAAAAAAATTTTGGGGCCGTGCAGGTTTTGGGACCATTCTATTGGGGCCTTTTCCCAACCCCCATCTGTGTATCTAAAAAATTTTTTTACGCTTTACCCAGCCAACCTTTTGGGGTACTACCAAATTTTGGCCACTCAGCTCTGCTGGTTTCCACCATTTTTTTTGGGAACAACCCAATTTTTTTAATTGGGGGTGGGGGGAAGGGGAAACCCCGGGGGGCTTTGGGAGCAGCCAAACTAGTGGGGGAAAGGGGCAGGGGGCCCGGGAAAAAGGGGAGGAAACTGGGAGGGGGGGAAAACCCACAATTCTAGTTATTGTCACATTTTTTTTGTGCGGGGTTGGGGGGGGAGGGCAAGGGAAGATATTCGACCTCCCCCAAAAAAGGGACGGTGCTCCGGGTCCAAAACCGAGTCCCTTTTCTGCACTCCGCAACTGACTCCGAATTTCCCAAAATTTGAAATAATCCTGACTATTGGTAACCACACCTTTGATCCCGTACAAAGTAAATTTGCCGAAATAATTCCTGCCATGAAAGGGGTTCCGCAGCGGATATCACAGAGACTGTTCTTTTTTAATGTGCTTTTCCACAAAAAAACCCTGGTGCACGAGTGAATCTCACATTTAACTTCAACCTGGGGGTGTCGAGTCTTCAGCACCAAACCGTAACGAAACACAGTATCCGGGGTTTTTAAAGCAATTTTGCGGATCCTTTCACCCTTTTTTTTCCCATCCTTGCAAGCACGGACAAAAGTCAGAACATAATCAAAAACCTAAAAAAGGGGGAGGATATCTCCAAGCACGAAGCAGACGGGTCACGGGCCCCCCTTCTTTTTTTTGGGGTTCCAACTGGGTAAAAGGGGCCGGAGCTCGCCACCAGCCTTGGGGGTCTTGTCTCCCCCAGCCAGCGTTCTTTGAATGGGTGTTCAGCCTGCTGGGTGTGGGGACAGATAAGTCACCGGGGTCCCCCGACAATGTTAAAGCTCAAGTTCAAAAAAGAAAAATATGGATCCGCAAAAGGCTTTTCTCCCCCGTGCACCGGGGAGAAAAACTTAGGATTTTTTTAAATCACCCACCAAAGTTTTTTAACAACCGGGGCAATTGATGCTACTAAGTGGGGCTTGCCCAAATTTTTAAAAAAAAAGGAGACTCTTTTTTTGGGGTTCCCCTTCTGTGTTTTACGGACTTTGGGGAAGTAATTCAGGGGGTTGGGGTCCCCCCCCCTTTAACCGTAAGAAACTACAACACTATGCTTGGGAAACAGTTTTTTGGTGTAAGAGCGTTTTACCAACTATAGCCGGGAATTCAGGGTCGCTCCAAAGTTCAGTGTCTGCTAGTCAGCAGTAGAACCGGGCTGTACTCTTTTAAAATTTTTTTTTCAATTCAATTTTTATTTTTTGTTTGGGGGGAAAAAGTACAAGAAAATACTAAACATGAAAAAAAGGGTTATAACTAAAATGTATGCTACGACGACATTGGGGGTCAGGGAGGGTTTTCCTCAATATCGAGATCAAGCGTTTTTTTCATAAGAAAATAGGAAGGGGGGAGGGGGACCACGGAAACCCCCCCAATCAATATTGGTTTTATCATTTTTGTGCCGACATACGGAAATTTTTTGTTGGGGCTAATGGTAGCGTCAATTTGAAATCAATCCAATTCTCCAAAAACACATTTTCTTAACACACCCGGGGAAGGGGAATCGGCTCCTCCAATAAGGAAAAGGGGATCGCGCCAACCATTCCCCAAGTGGGGGTCTCTGCTTTCCATGTCGGGGAAACTTTTTTCTGCGTATTGAGCATGATAGCTTTTAACTAGTTTACTTATTGGTAACTTGATAAAAAGGGGGGTTTTTGGGGCCATTGGGGGTAGTCAAACCATTATTTTCTCAATCTGGGAACCACCTTTGCCCAAAAGCTTTTTTTGGGGGATGCCCCCTATGGTGACTTGCCCTTTCCCCCCTCCCCACACCCAACATTCGAACCCGGATACCACTATGAAGGACTTCGGGGACCCCTACCTTAGAATAATTTGAAGGGGTTTCCCTAGTTTTTGGCCCTATGATTTTTTATGTGTTGGGAAAAACATTTACCCATTTTGGGGAGAGAAGGACCCCCCCCTTTCCCCCTTTCCCCCCGAAGAACCTGCCATTTCACTTACCTGGGCAAGGGGGAGAATCGTAAAGAGATGGAGTGTGTGGGTGACATGATAGGCTCAATTTTTCAAAGTTTGTGAATCCTATAAAAATTGGGGCGTTCTTCACAGTTAATAGAAGTAGTAACTGGAAAATTTTCAAAATTTCCCTTTGGGGGGAAGGGCTTTCCCGTAACAACCATTTAGGGGGCACAAGTTTTGGGATGCAGAGAAATAATATCGGATGGATTTATTTGAACCAGAAATCTATTTTCGATAGCCGGGGGAAATCTGGGGGATTAAATGGGAGCAAGGGCCCTGGGGGGGATTGAGGGAAAATTTTTTTGGGTCCAAGCCCCAAACATGGCATAAGACAATACTGAGGGAAAGGGGAAATTAAAGGGCGCCCAGGGAGAGTGGTACGAGCTTTTGGGGAAATGATTGTGCTATTTGCCCCCCAAATTTTCCCC
>JARQOD010012580.1:0-19049 GCA_033576555.1 Oophaga sylvatica | reverse complement strand
TAGAGAATCTATGAGGTATTGTCAAGAGGAAGATGAGAGACACCAGACCCAACAATCCAGACGAGCTGAAGGCTGCTATCAAAGCAACCTGGGCTTCCATAACACCTCAGCAATGCCACAGGCTGATTGCCTCCATGTCATGCCGCATTGATGCAGTAACTGATGCAAAAGGAGCCCTGACCAAGTATTGAGTGCATTTACTGAACATACTTTTCAGTAGTCCAACATTTCAGATATTAAAATCATTTTTTCAACCTGGTGTTATAAAGTATTCTAATTTACTGAGATAATGACTTTTGGGGTTTCATTGGCTGTAATCCATAATCATCAACATTAACAGAAATAAACACTTGAAATAGATCACTCTGTGTGTAATGACTCTATAGAATACATAAGTTTCACTTTTTGCATTGAAGAACTGAAATAAGTTAACTTTTTGATGATATTCTAATTTTGTGAGATGCACCTGTATATAAATGATGATAATGTTATAATAAAATACTGTATCTTAATATGACTTTAATATGACTTTAATACAAGAGGATCTCTGGGGCAAGACCTAAACCATGGAGCTTCATGTATATCATAGAATAGCATTCTGAATGTTCAAACTCCTACCAGGAAAATGAAGGCTTACAGTTCAACAAAAACAATGTAGCTTGAAATGTTATTATACTCGCCTTACAATGCACTTAGCCAGTGCATTTCTCACATTTGATTTCTTTTTATAGGCAATCCTGTGGTAGTGTGTGGGGGAAATTGAATTGAGCCCCCTGGGAATTTCAAGCAGCTGGGCTTTAACCTATCCTGCAAAAAGTCAGCAACAATATGTACAGGCTGGGCTCTGTTTTTTGTTATGTTTCTGCTTTTTACAGCATAAGAAAAATAAAGTAGTAGGTAAAAACACATACAATCTTCAAGCTGACAAAGTAAAATTGAGTTGATATTGTGTTTCTGACCTTTTTCTCCATAAACGAAAATGTTCAGGACAATTCCCCTCTACGTGCAAATAAATACAGTTTCTGCTTAACACATAAATCCGACAAATGAAACTTAACCTATACATCATTATTATAGATACTTATATTGTATTATGCAGGCTATAATTGCTTCTAAAATCAGCATCATAAATATATAGAATTCAGATATCCTAAGCCCTGGAGCCGTATTGGGTCTTAAAGGTCTGTTGTCGCTTATAAGGGTAAATACTCACTGGAGTCAAAAACGGACGATTGCAAGCCGATGCCAATGTTATTCAATAGGTGACTTCTCATTTGCAATTTTTTTCTCAGCTGAAATCGGTCTGAGAAAAAAATCGCAGCAAGCTGCGATTTGCAGCGATTTTGGCATGATAATCGCTAATGCAAGTCAATGGGTGTGAGAAATAATAGGACAGCACTCGCACCATGTGAGTGCTGTCCGATTTATACGCACCGGTGTCCTTTAAAAAGCCGGCAATTCATCCCGGCTACTGTAAAATCACACTGACAGCTCACAAAACACTAGATATACACATAGAATACATATATATATATATATATACATGTCATTGTGACACATATATATATATATATATATATATATATATATATATTTATAGTTCATACACTTCTACATAGTATAATAGCCGCTAATTCAATTGCCAGCTTTTGTGAAATTACAGACTCAACATGAAATGACACATGGTTTACACACAGTTAACCATGTCATTTTATGTAGTTTGATATATGGTCTTTACTAACAATTACATGAGTGTATGTGTGCAAAATTTCATACATGTAGGGGTTAATTAAAGGTGTAAATTCATTGAAAAAAAATGTGTGGGCTCCCGCGCTATTTTCTCAACCAGACAGACAAAGCCAGCGAATGGGGGCATATAATAATAGGCTAGGGAGGGTGCATTTATTTTGTTTCCCCCCCTGGCTACTAACATCTGCCCCCAGCCACCCCAGAAAAGGAAAATCTATAATTAGATGTGCCCTTTCTGGCACTTAGACCGTCTATTCCCATTGCCTTGTAGCGGTGGCTAATGGGTTAAAAATGGGTTAAAGCCACCTTGCTATTGAAAGGTGACTTTAAGCCAGGTTAATAATGGAGAATTGTCAATTAGACAACTCTCAATTATTAATCCTATTGTATGAAATATAAATAAAACACACACACTTTAATAAAAATAATTTTAATGAAATAATCACACAGTTTTTGACCATCTTTTATTTTACAGGTAATTTGTGCGAAGCCCTTGCTCTCCTGTAATAAAAATAAAATAATAAAGCAACATTATTCTTACCTATCCGGTGCTCTGTCAGGTCCCACGCTGTAATCCTTCACAAAGGGTTAAGTGGCTTACAGCTAGCAGCACAGCTAATGCTGGCAGCTCAGCTGTAAGTCCCCGAATGAATGAGTTCCTCTTCCAGCCGACAGGAGAGGAAGTGATTAGCTGGGAAGCTTAACTGAATGCTTCCCAGGCTAATCAGTTCACTTCAGGTCAGCCGGGACTCCCTCTGACATCACTGATGCTGTGCGGTGTCCCCGGCTGACCTGAACTCATTAGGGCCCAGTCTCACATAGCGACGTACCAGCGATCCCGACAACGATATGAACTTGTCAGGATCGCTGGTGTGTCGATACATGATCACTGCTGGGCTGCCAAAAAGGCAGCTCAGGCAGCGATCAGTGCAAGCGACACTGCGGGTAACGTCGCTTCAGGTCAGTGGGGACACCGCACAGCATTAGTGACGTCAGAGGGAGTCCCGGCTGACCTGAAGTGAACTGATTAGCCTGGGAAGCAATCAATTACGCTTCCCACACTAATCACTTCCTCTCCTGTCAGCCAGGAAAGGAACTCCTTCATTCGGGGGCTTACAGCTGAGCTGCCAACATTAGCTGTGCTGCTAGCTGTAAGCCAGTTAACCCTTTGTGAAGGATTACAGCGTGGGACCTGACAGAGCACCGGATAGGTAAGAATAATGTTGCTTTATTATTTTATTTTTATTACAGAAGAACAAGGGCTTCGCACGGATTACCTGTCAAATAAAAGATGGTCAAAAACTGTGATTATTTCATTAAAATGATTTTTAATTAAAGTGTGTGTGTTTTATTTTTATTTCATACAATAGGATTAATAATTGAGAGTTGTCTAATTGACAATTCTCAATTATTAACCTGGCTTAAAGTCACCTTTCAATAGCAAGGTGGCTTTAACCCATTATTAACCCATTAGCCACCGCTACAGGGCAATGGGAATAGACGGGCTAAGTGCCAGAAAGGGCGCATCTAATTATAGATTTGCCTTTCTGGGGTGGCTGGGGGCAGATGTTAGTAGCCAGGGTGGCACAAAATAAATGCACTCTCCTAAGCTATTATTATCTGCCCCCACTTGCTGGCTTTGTCTGTCTGGTTGAGAAAATAGCGCGGGAGCCCACGCATTATTTTTTCAACGAATTTACACCTATAATTAACCCCTACATGTATGAAATTTTGCACACATACACTCATGTAATTGTTAGTGAAAACCATATATCAAACTACATGAAATGACATGGTTAACTGTATGGAAACCATGTGTCATTTCATGTCGGGTCTTTAATTTCACAAATGCCGGCAATTGAATTAGCGGCTATTATACTATGTAGAACTGTATGACCTATATATATATATATATATATATATATATATATAATTATTTGCTTTTTGTGTACATTTTTTTTTTTACAAAGTAATTTTTACATGAGTTTTTACATAGAGAGAACTGCTCTATGTAAAACATTATGATAAAATCGCATTGCATACACATGGAAAACGGATAGAAAACGGATGGTGCGATTAAAAATCGCATACAAATCGCATGACAATCGTATGACAATTGCATTTAATCGGACCGTTTTTTCTATCCAGAAAATGAACCGTTTTTTTTCCACAAATGGGTATGAACCCTAAGGAGAACTGTTAAGCCCTTAGTGACAGAGCCAATTTGCAGCTTAATGACCGGGCCAATTTTTACAATTCTGACCACTGTCACTTTATGAGGTTAGAACTCTGGAACGCTTTAACGGATACTACTGATTCTGAGATTGTTTTTTCGTGACATGTTGTACTTCACGTTAGTGGTAAAAAAAAAATTATATGACTTGCTTTTATTTATGAAAAAAACGGAAATATGGCGAAAATTTTGAAAATTTTGAAATTTAAAATTTTAAATTTTTATGCCCTTAAATCAGAGAGATATGTCCCACAAATTTCTTAATAAATAACATTTCCCACATGTCTACTTTACATCAGCACAATTTTGGGAACAAAATTTTTTTTTACGAAGTTATAAGGGTTAAAATTTGACCAGCGATTTCTCATTTTTACAACACCATTTTTTTTTAGGGACCACATCACATTTGAAGTCACTTTGAGGGGTCTATATGATAGAAAATACCCAAAAGTGACACCATTCTAAAAACTGCAACCCTCAAGGTGCTCAAAACAACATTCAAGAAGTTTATTAACCCTTTACGTGCTTCACAGGAACTGAAGCAATGTGGAAGGAAAAAATTAACATTTAACTTTTTTTGCAAAAGCTTTACTTCGGAACCAATTTTTTTTATTTTCACAAGTGTTAAAAGAAAAAATGAACCACAAAATTTGTTGTGCAATTTCTCCTGAATACGCTGATACCCCATATATGGGGTAAACCACTTTTTGGACGCACGCAGAGGTCGCAAAGGAAGGAGCACCGTTCAACTTTTTTAACGCAGAATTGGCTGGACGCCATGTCGCGTTTAGAGAGCCCCTGATGTGCCTAAACAGTGGAAACCCCCAACAAGTGACCCCATTTTGGAAACTAGACCCCTTAAGGAACTTATCTAGATGTGTGGTAAGCACTTTAAACCTCCAAGTGCTTCACAGAAGTTTATAACGTAGAGCCGTGAAAATAAAAAATCATATTTTTTCCACAAACCTGATCGTTTAGTCCCCAATTTTTTATTTTCCCAAGGGTAACAGGAGAAATTAGACAACAAAAGTTGTTGTCCAATTTGTCCTGCGTACGCTGATACCCTATATGTGGGGTGGAACCACTGTTTGGGCGCATGGGAGAGCTTGGAAGGGAAGGAGCGCCATTTTGTAATGCAGACTTTGATGGAATGTTCTGCGGGCGTCATGTTGTATTTGCAGAGCCCTTGATGTGCCTTAACAGTAGAAACCCCCTGCAAGTGACACTATTTTGGAAACTAGACCCCCCCAGGACCTTATCTAGATGTATGGTGAGCACTTTGAACCCCCAAGTGCTTCACAGAAATTTATAAACACAGAGCCGTGAAAATAAAAAATCATTTTTTTCCTCAAAAATGATTTTTTAGCCAGCTATTTTTTATTTTCCCAAGGTTAACAAGAGAAATTAAAACCCCAAAATTGGTGTGCAATTTGTCCTGAGTACGCTGATACCCCATATGTTGGGGTAAGCCACTGCTTGGGTGCACGGCAGGGCTCGGAAGGGAGGGAGCGCCATTTGACTTTTGAACGCCACGTCGTGTTTGGAGACCCTCTGATGTGCCTAAATAGTGGAAACCCCTCAATTCTAGCTCCAATCCTAACCCCAACACACCCCTAAACCTAATCCCAACCCTAATCCTAACCCTAATCCCAACCCTAATTCCAACCCTAACTTTAACCCTAACCCTAATTGTAACCCTAACCCTAATTGTAACCCTAACCCTAATTGTAACCCTAATTCCAACCCTAACCCTAATTATAACCCTAACCCTAAGGCTAGGTTCATATTGCGTTTTACCAGCCCGTTCAACACATAGCGTTGACGGGCTGGTAACAGTATAGCATAACGCGATCGCGTTATGCTATACCCGCTAGCGCAGTGTACTAACACAGATGAATCATCTGCGCTAGCGGTGACGGACCCCAGACGCTGCAGGCCGCGTCCGAGGCTCCGTCACTGAATAATGGCACGTCGCGAACACATGCCGCTTTACGGCATGCGTCGCGATGCGCCCTCAAATGGGGTGATTGGCAGCGTTAACGGACTGCGCTACACGGCGTTATACCACGCCTGCATACGAGCTGTTCCTGTCTGCACATGTGCATTCATGCAATCAAGCTGTGCGTCCAATGTCCGTCCTGGTGTAGCACTTGGTGTCCATGTTGAGCCAAGTCTAACCCCACAATCAGGAGCTCTAGCGAACAGTCAGGTGTTCACCTAGTTAAACCCCTCCAGCTCTTCTCGGACCACATCACAGTGGCCCCACCACCACTGTTGTTACACGCTGTGTGTTTTCTAGTAGTGTTGTAAATAAATAATTGGCATCAGCAATCTTGTTGCCATTTCTAGGCCGAAGAAACCATTTTTCTGCACCAGTTTGTGTTTTCTAGTAGTGTTGGAAATAAAAAACACTACTAAAGAGAACAAATATTCACTGCTCCCCAGGCGGGGGAGCAGCAGCAGGCTGATGGAAGCAGTAGTCCCATCAGCTGACACCTGTTACCGGAGGTAAATTTTATACCTCCGATCACAGCTGTGCACTCATGCTGTCTTTTGACAGCGTGGGAACCGTGGCTCTCTGACCGGCAGTGATGATTTTACCACTGATCAGAAACATTGTTTGCCACGCTCTTCATGACAGCGCGACAAACACCCAGTGTTCGGGGGCCGAACCCGAACAGTAACACGGACTTCACCAGTCGGTGTTCGGGACCATCTCTAATTGTAAGCTCATTTAATTATTAATATGAATTTAAATAATAATTATAAAGGCTGTATTTGAATATTATAGCTATATGCAAAGAATACCACAGGGCTTGCACGTTATTTAGTTTGGTTAATTTAGATTTCATGATCCTATGCATATACTGATTATTGGTCCAAATCTATTCATCTCTGTAATAGTCTTTCATTTAGGACTATCCAAACTATTAGGTTTAGTTTATGTACAACAGTTTTGATTTCATTTATTATTTCATTTGCAGAGAGAAATTTATCAGTTTATCTAGTAAATGCTGTAAAGGGAACCTGTCAGCAGGATTGTGCACAGTAACCCACAGACAGTGTCAGGTCTGCGCCGTTATAAAATGATACCTGGAGTAATGAAACCCCCCACAGGCTGCCCCAGAGCAGGAGCATATCATTAACTCAAAACTGAAAATAAAGATTAAACAACAACTACAAGACAGATTTAATCACCCAGGTATCACTTTAATCAGTATAACAGCGCCGATCTGACAGTGTCTGTAGGTTACTGCGCACAATTCTGCTGACCGATTCCCATTCATTTAAAAAGGTCTCAACTTGACACACTAGGGTATACAGTTATGCTCAAAAGTTTACATACCCCGGCAGAATTTTTGCCTTTTCCCGTAGATCCGTTGACAATTCTTTTGCTTTCCCCATGATTCACCATCCAGAAACGTCAGTGGCTGGATGAAAAATGCAGGAGTCTATCTGGATTCCAGAGACTCACTCAGCTTTTATGCACACACACTGATAACAAGCAAACAGGTCACAGGTGATTATGTTACCTTCAGTAGCCAGTCAAACCCATTTTTGTCAACTTCTGTGCATGCTATCAGGACAAAATCACCAGGGTATGTGAACTTTTGATCAGGGTCATTTGGATGTTTTGGGTTGTCACTATGATGTAAAAAGAGAAAACACAGTAGTTTGATGATAAATGGCTTCACCCAACCACTAACTATGCGTGGAGAAAAAGATTTCGTGTTATCATTCATATTCTCTGAAAAAAGGCTAAGAAAGTAAAAATTCTGCCGTGGTATATAAACTTCCATAAAGGCCACTTCTTAGGAGTGTACTGATTATTGTGGTCATATGGACAGATACTCCAGTCTCTGCTTGGGAACTCTGCAGCTCCTTCAGGGTTACCTTTGCTCTCTGTACTGCCTTTTTGATTAATGCCCTCATTTCCTGGGCTGAGAATTTTGGTGGGCGGCTCTCTTGGCAGGTTTATTGTGGTACCATGTTCTTTCCATTTGATGATAATGGATTTGATGGTGCTTTAGGATATCATCAGAGGTTGGAATTTTTTTATAACCCAACCTTGACTCTCAACAACTATGTCCCTGACTTGTTTGGAGATCTCCTTGGCCTTCATGGTGTTGTTTGGCTAGTGGTGCCTCTTACTTAATGGTGTTGCAGCCTATGTGGCCTTTCAGAAAATGTAAAGTGTATATACTGTGAGAAAAATCATCAGTTCGTTAGCTCACCAGTGTAGAAGATATATTAAAGCAGGGCACGGTGAACATAGGGATCACACTGGCTCCTGACCTGAAACCATGGAAAAAGTGAAAACATCCAACAACCACAATTTTTTTTTATGTGAAACATTACATATATTTGGATAAGGCTAAAAACAAAGAAAAAATTAAGATAGTATGAAGAAACATGGTGGACACCGGATCTCCATGTTTCAAGTCTTGCAGCCACTTAGTCTCTGATTAATGCCCTCATTTACCGAGCTGAGAGTTTTAGTGAGCGCCCCTCTCTTGGCAGGTTTGTTGCGGTACCATGTTTTATCAAATTAATGTTAATGGATTTGATGGTGCTCCGGGGATCATCAGAGATTAGGAATTTTTTTTATAACCCAACCCTGACTTGTACTTTTCAACAACTTTGTCCCTGACTTGTTTAGAGATCTCCTTGGTCTTCATGGTTGTTTGGCTAGTGGTGCCTCTTGCTTAATGGTGTTGAAGCCTCTGTGGTCCTTCATAAAAGGTGTGTATGTACTGACAGACCATGTGACACTTAGATTGCACAAAGGTGGACTTCCTGCACTAAGCATGTGACATCTTATGAAGGTAACTGCTTGCACCAGAAATGTTTAGGGGCTTCATAGCAAAAGGGGTAAATACATATGCACATGCCAAATTTTAGTTATTTTGATCTCAAATGTAATTTATTCCTATATTTTTCTCACTGCTCTTCTCCAACTTAGACTACTAAGTGCTGAATGATGCATCACACACCAATCAGATTACAAAACTGTTTACACACAGGTTGTAATATAATAAAATAGGTAAGAAGCCAAGAGGCATGAATAATTTTGCAAGCCACTGTATCTTCTGTTACTGTATTCCTGAGAAATAAGCATTTAAATTCACAAGCAAATGTGGTTTTAAGTGCTTCTTGACATGACAGAGCACTGCCAAACCCTCAGCTCCAACAATTGCTTCCCTACCTTGCGCAAGAAACTTTTGCCTGATTGATAGCTTACAGTCTGATTTCATCGCTTAGTTCCTGCCATTAGGGATGGGCAAACCTGAACTGTAAAGTTCTGGACCGTATCAAACACATAGTGTTCGGACACAAGGTTCCTAACACGGGTTTCCATGGGAAACCCGTGTTACAGTTTGGGTCCAGTTCGGATTCAGGTCCAGGGCCATTATAATTATACTTACTTGTCCAGCGATGCATCCTCCCGTCCCACTGTCTCCTGGCCGTATCTGCTTCCGAGGCCGCTCATTAACTGCCGGCAGTATTCACCGCACGAACACTGCCGGAAAAAGCCAAAGACTGCAGAGTGCAGTGAATACTGCCGGCAGTTAATGAGAGGGCCCTGTTATGTTTCGGTAACTGAGGAGAAATAGCAAAAAATAGCAAAAACGGTAATACACCAGAGAGGCTGGAACCTATTGGATTGCAGTAACCTGAACTAACCACACAACTAGAGGTAGCCGTGGAGCGTTCCTACGTTGATCCTAGACGCCTCGTCACAGCCTGAGAGATAACTACCCCTAAAGGCAGAAAGATGAAAGCTATCTGCCCCGGAGCAGATCCCCAAAGAAAATTGGAAGCCCCCAAACATGTAATGGCGGTTAGACAAGAAGAAAGCACGGACACAGACAGAAAATAGAATGAGCAAACGCTGGGGCCCAATCTGTCTAGAAAGAAAAGTACAGGAAAGAATTCTGACTGCAATCCAACAAAATCCTAACAAAAATACCAACACTTCTGATTGCCAAAAAACCTGAGATCACACGATCTCATCCACCTAAATCAGATCTCTGGTGTAGCAAAACGCTATTCAGCAAATAAAAAGTAACAAAAGAGCAAAGCAAAAGTGCAGACACAAACGGAGCACAATTGCAGCGCCTGACCCCCAAAAGGGGACAGGCTGCAGTCCACTGCAGGCAGCAAACCAGCAGAGAAAATCAAACAGAGAAAAAAAAACAGCAAACACTTATCTGAAGGAGAGCAGGAAACTAGCAGTGCTTCAAGTAAGACCAGAAGGAACAAATGATAACCGGCAAGGCTGCTGGGAACTCAGGCCACTTATATCCTACCATTCAGCGCCAGCTGAAGGCCATTCAGTAATCAGTTCATTACCCTCAGCAACCACTGGAGGGAGCCCCAGCTCAGAAGCCGCCTCCAGCATATTCACAACAGGGCCCGGAAGCAGATGAGGCCGGGAGACAGCGGGACGGGAGGATGCGTCGCTGAACAGGTAAGTATAATTATAATGGCCTATATCTGTAAAGTCCAAATTTGGGGTTTGGACGCTAGTTCGTGTCATCTCTGGCCCTTGAACTTTCAAAAAACTTGGGCGAACCCACCGATCCTGAACATCAGGGGGTTTGCCCATCACTACCTGCCATCATAAAGACTGTGAGCTGTCAATCAAAATAAAGAAGTTGATACTTCAGGAGGTAGAGGCCACAGATAGTGCACTGTTATGCCCAAAGAACTTAATGCCTCATTTGTATATGGATAAAGACAATCCTTAAGGATATTCTATGCAAGAAAAGTTCTGTATAAGCACATGGGAAAGGTAACATATGACCAAATGTATAGTACGAGTTAGTTTTAATGGTTTCAACAATCCAATTAATTAATACTAACTATTGATATGCTACATATCAAACACTGCACACCAGGATTATGACATCATGTCCAAGGCATACATATAGAAACCAATACACTAATTGATTACGTTTAAAAATGTGAAATTTTTATTAATTGATAAAATCACAGACTCAATTAAAATAGTATTACACAAGGTGCCTCACAACAGATATGGGAACGATACAGCCCAAGTTTATGTTATAATTAAATAATTATCAAAATAATATAACAAAAAGGACCATCCAAAAATTCTAGTTGTAAATAATAATAGCCATTGCATAGCCAATAAAAAACCAAAAATTATTATTAGGTAATGAATATTAAGTACACCTCAAAATAGTGCAATCAATCTATGTATATTAGCAGACTGAGGTACAAGTGCCTCAATAAAACCAATATCTCCAAGTACACATACCTTGAGACATCAAAGCCAATATACAGCTTTTTACATATAAAAAGGGGACTGAACCCACAGACAGGGACACAGCAGAGATTGGAGATGTGACATACAGAGAGAGAGAGAGATGAGGACAGATGAATGGACTTTCTACCTTAAAGGGAATCTGTTACCCCATTTTTGTAATATCAGATAAAGATATCACTGAATTGTGCGTCCCATAAGTAATCTATTGGTACCTATCATATCTCCTGACACCCCAGCTTTGATGTCAAAATACCTTTGTAAACTTCGTTTCTCTGTATGCAAATAGATGCCTTCGGTCCGCTCGGCGGGGCTTGTTCCGCTTCTCCACCCCCCCTCCTCTGCTTGCTGGACGTATCTTCGTCTGTGAATATCACAGACGCCATACTGTTTCCACGTGTGCGCGTTGAAAAGGGTCCTCGCGCGTGCGCAGTATGCTTTGCCCAACAGTGGACAAAGCATAAAATCAGTACTGCGCATGCGCCAGTGGATGACTTCCAGGGCATAGAAAGGGAAGCGAAATACCGGCGAGGGCCCTTTTCAAAGCGCAAGCGAGGAAACCGTCCGTGAAGAAGAAAAGAAGTGCGTAGGGCAACGCAAGAGGCGGTGGGGGAATGAGAATAAACCCCGCCCATCGGACCAGACCGCATCTATTTGCATACTGAGAAACGAAGTTTACAAAGGTATTTTGACATCAAAGCTGGGGTGTCAGGAGATATGATAGGTACCAATAGATTACTTATGGGACGCAAAATTCAGTGATATCTTTACCTGATATCACAAAAATGGGGTGACAGATTCCCTTTAATAATGTAATGTATGTAATGTTTGTTTATTGATTCATATACTTATACTGTTTATTATCTAATCTTATTATTTATTAAGTAAAGTCAATTCACTTTTATTCAATTCTTGTGTGAGCATTTTCTTTATTCATTACAATCCTTTGAATCCATTACAAAACACCAAAATATAGTATCTGCATAGCCAAGGAGATAACTAGTTAGTAAGTCTTTGTTGTAGGGTAATATCACGTAGTGGTCAAAACTCTGCCCATCAGCATAATTATAGTTTGTTTTTTTTTAGCTTTTTTAAAGTTTATGCAATGAAATCTATGAAATAGGGAACTAAAAAATCTCTGTAGGTAAAGTAAATATAACTATTATATTTTGGCTTGCCTATGATGTGCACATACAGTGGGGGAAATAAGTATTTGATCCCTTGCTGATTTTGTAAGGTTGCCCTCTGACAAAGACATGAACAGTCTATAATTTTAAGGGTAGGTTAATTTTAACATTGAGAGATAGAATATCAAAAATAAAATCCAGAAAATCACATTGTATAAATTAATTTGCATTTTGCAGTGAGAAATAAGTATTTGATCCCATACCAACCATTACGAGTTATGGCTCCTACAGATCAGTTAGACGCTCCTAATCAACTTGTTACCTGCATTAAAGACAGCTGTGTTACATAGTCACCTTTATAAAAGACTCCTGTCCACAGACTCAATTAATCAGTCAGACTCTAACCTCTACAACAAGGGCAAGACCAAAGATAACTGGGACCATATCCTGAGACATAAAAATACACAAAGAAAATGGGAGACGTTTATTAGTATCCTGAATAGGACCTGTGCACAGTATATACCCTATGGGAATAAACATGCTAGAAATAGGAGGAAACCACTATGTCTAAATAGAGCTGTAAGGGGCGCAATAAGAGACAAAAAGAAAGCGTTTAGGGAATTAAAGCAAGTAGGTAGTGATGAGGCATTAAAAAAATACAGAGGACTGAATAAATTCTGTAAAAAGCAAATCAAGACAGCAAAGATTGAGGCAGAGAGACTCATTGCCAGAGAAAGTAAAAATAATCCCAAAATATTCTTTAACTAAATAAATAGCAAGAAACTAAAAAATGATAGTCTTGGTCCCCTTAAAAATAGTCTGGGTGAAATGGTGGATGAGGATGAGGAAAAAGCCAATATGCTAAATGACTTTTTTTCAACTGTATTTACACAAGAAAATCCCATGACAGATAACATGATCAGTGATAAAAAAATTTCTCCATTAAATGTCACCTGCTTAACCGAGCAGGAAGTACGGCGGCATCTAAAAATCACTAAAATTGACAAATCCCCGGGCCCGGATGGGATACTCCCCCGAGTACTGCAGGAATTAAGTACAGTCATAGATAGACCATTATTTTTAATCTTTAAAGATTCCATAATAACGGGGTCTGTACCACAGGACTGGCATATAGCAAATGTGGTGCCAATATTCAAAAAGGGACAAAAACTGAATCTGGAAATTATAGGCCAGTGAGCTTAACATCTACTGTGGGTAAAATCCTGAAGGGTTAAGGGATACTATATTGGAGTATCTGAGGCTGAATAACCTCATGACACAGTATCAGCATGGGTTTACAAGGGACCGTTCTTGTCAGACTAATCTGATAAGCTTTTATGAAGGGGTAAGTTCCGGACTGGACCAAGGGAACGTGGAGTACATGGACTTCTCAAAAGCTTTTGATACGGTGCCACACAAAAGGTTGATACAAAAAATGAGAACAATGGGGATAGGGGAAAATATGTGTGGGTTAAGAACTGGCTCATGGATAGGAAACAAAGGGTGGTTATTAATGGAGCACACTCGGACTGGGTCACGATTAGCAGTGGGGTACCACAGGGGTCAGTATTGGGGCCGTTTCTCTTTAACATATTTATTAATGACCTTGTAGGGGGCATACAGAGTAGTATTTCAATATTTGCAGATAACACTAAACTCTGCAGGGTAATAAATACAGAGGAGGATAATTTTATATTACAGGAGGATTTATGTCAACTAGAAGCTTGGGCTGATAAATGGCAAATGAGCTTTAATGGGGATAAATGTAAGGTCATGCACTTGGGTAGAACAAACAAGATGTATAATTATGTGCTTAATTGTAAAACACTGGGCAAAACTGTCACTGAAAAAGACCTGGGTGTATGGGTGGACGACAAACTCACATTTAGTTGCCAATGTCAGGCAGCTGCTGCCAAGGCAAATAAAATAAAGGGATGCATTAAAAGAGGCATAGATGCTTATGAGGAGAACATAATTTTACCTCTATACAATTCACTTGTGCGACCACACTTAGAATACTGTGTACAGTTCTGGTCTCCGGTGTATAAGAAAGACATAGCTGAACTGGAGCAGGTGCAGAGAAGAGCGACCAAGGTTATTAGAGAACTAGGGGGTCTGCAATACCAGGACAGGTTATTACACTTGGGGTTATTTAGTTTGTAATAAGATCACCCCTAAGCCTTCGTTTCTCCAATGTATAAATATATGAGGGCACAGTACAAAGACCTTTCTTATGATCTTTTTACTCTTAGACCTGTGACGGGGACAAGGGGGCATCCTCTACGTCTGGAGGAAAGAAGGTTTAGTCATAATCACAGATGCAGATTCTTTACTGTAAGAGCAGTGAGACTATGGAGCTCTCTGCCGTCTAATGTTGTAATGAGTGATTCCCTGCTAAAATTTAAGAAGGGACTGGATGCCTTTCTTGAAAAGTATAATATTACAGGCTATATTCACTAGTTTCCTAGATATTGCGTTGATCCAAGGAGCTAGTCTGATTGCCGTATGTGGAGTCGGGAAGGATTTTTTTTCCCCAATGTGTAGCTTACTGTTTGCCACTTGTTTTTTTTTTGCCTTCCTCTGGATCAACATGTTAGGGCAGGTTAGGATAGGATATGGGTTGAACTAGATGGACTTAAAGTCTTCCTTCAACCTTAATAACTATGTTACTATCAGCCTAAAACTACACGAGGGGAACTTGTTAATGTTCTCAAGGCAGCTGGGAGCACAGTCACCAAGAAACCCATTAATAACACATTACGCTGTAAAGGTTTAAAATCCTGCAGTGCCCGCAAGGTCCCCCCTTGCTCAAGAATTTTGCCAATGAACACCTGGATGATTCTATGAGTAATCGTGAGAAGGTGTCGTGATCAGATGAGACAAAAATTGAGGTCTTTGGCATTAACTAAAATTGCCATGGTTGGAGGAAGAGAAATGCTGCCTATGACCCAAAGAACACTGTCCCCACTGTCAAGCATGGAGGTGGAAACATTATGTTTTGGGGATGTTTCTCTGCTAAGGGAACAGAACTACTTCACCACATCAATGGGAGAATGGATGGAGCCATGTACCATAAAATCCTGAATGACAACCTCCTTCCCTCCGCCAGGACATTAAAAATGGGTCGTGGCTGGGTCTTCCAGAAAGACAATGACCCAAAACATACAGCGAAGCCAACAAAAGAGTGGCTCAAAAAGAAGCACATTAAGGTCTTGGAGTGGCCTAGCCAGTCTCCAGACCTTAATCCCATACAAAAAGCTTTGAGTTGCCAAGCGACAGCCTCAAAATCTTAATGATTTAGCGATGATCTCCAAAGAGGAGTGGACCAAAATTCCTCCTGACATGTGCGCAAACCTCTTCATCAACTACAAAAAATATCTGACTGCTGTGCCTGCCAGCAAGGGTTTTGCAACCAAGTATTAAGTCTTGTTTGCCAGAGGGATCAAATACTTATTTCTCACTGCAAAATGAAAATAAATTTTTATAATTTTTTACAATATGATTTTCTGGATTTTATTTTTGATATTCTATCTCTCAATGTTCAAATTAACCTACCCTTACAATTATAGACCGTTCATGTCTTTGTCAGTGGGCAAACTTACAAAATCAGCAGGGGATCAAATATTTATTTCCCCACTGTATGCAGTGAGGAAAATAAGTATTTGATGCACTGCTGATTTTGCAAGTTTACCCATCTACAAAGAATTGCGAGATCTGTATTTTTTATTGTATGAACATTTCAACTGTGAGAGACAGAATCAAAATACAGAAACAAAATAAAAACCAGAAAATCACATTGTATGATATTTAAATAATGAAACTGCACTTTATTGCATGAACTAAGTATTTGATCACTTACCAACCAGCAAAAATTCTGGCTAACATAACCTGCTAGTTATTTTGTAAGACGTCCTCCTACTCTGCACTCATCACCTGTATTAATTGCACCTGTTTGAGCTCATTGCCTGAAAAAAGACACCTGTCCACATGCTCAATCAATCACATTACAACTTCTCCACCATGGTCAAGACCAAAGAGCTGTCTAATGGCACCAGGGACAAACTTATAGACCTTCACAAGGCTTGGATGGGCTACAGGACAATAGGCAAGCAATTTGGTGACAAGGCAGCAACTGTTGGTAAGAAAAGAGAAGAGAAAAGAGAAAAGGGGGCACTACTGAGGGGCATATTCAACATAAACCGATGTAAACGGGAGTGCTGCACAATGCATGGCAAATATGACTAGGAGAAAAAGAAAAAGAACAATGCACAAGGGTCGCACATCCAAATAGAAAAATAACATGAATATATGTGAAAGTATATAAATTTTATTAGTGGACAAAAAGACCGTCAATAAAACCATTTAAAAAAGACAACACACATCAAATGTTCCCATAGTAAGCAAAATATCCAAATATTGCACCACATGAGAATTATAGGTATATATCAAAATAGCATCCCTAGAAGAAAATGAATGGAGTATATATAAATAATCATTAAATATACATAAATACCATGCAAGCCCGGGCGTCCCCAGGAGGCTGCAGAAAAGAAGGGAGCCCTGAAAAAAATATGTGCAAGGACTTATGTGGAGCTGTAGGGAAATATAAATAAATATCCCTAAAAGTAGATTATGTCCCTAAGAGTGGAGCATGAAATAAAATGCAAAGAGGGACTGCATTAAGGAATTAAATAAGGCTCAAGGAGCCGGAGTTACCAAGCTGAACAGTCCATGTCAGAACGTCAGGGAAGTCGTGTAAGAGGGCAGAAGTCCTGGGACCATAGAGATGTGGGAAACCCCACACGTATCGCTGCCACCTGCAGCTTCGTTAGGGGAAGTGTACATATTTTTTTCAGGGCTCCCTTCTTTTCTGCAGCCTCCTGGGGACTCCCGGGCTGGCATGGTATTTATGTATATTTAACCCCTTCACCCCCAAGGGTGGTTTGCACGTTAATGACCAGGCCAATTTTTACAATTCTGACCACTGTCTCTTTATGAGGTTATAACTCTGGAACGCTTCAACGGATATTCGCGATTCTGAGATTGTTTTCTTGTAACATATTGTACTTCATGTTAGTGGTAAAATTTCTTCGATATAACTTGCGTTTATTTTTGAAAAAAACGCAAATATGGCGAAAATTTTTTAAATTTTACAATTTTCAAACTTTGAATTTTTATTCCCTTAAAACAGAGAAATATATCACACAAAATAGTTAAGAAATAACATTTCCCACATGTCTACTTTACATCAGCACAATTTTGGAACCAAAATTTTTTTTTGTTAGGAAGTTCTAAGGGTTAAAAGTTGACCAGCGATTTCTCATTTTTACAACAAAATTTACAAAGCCATTATTTTTAGGGACCACCTCACATTTGAAGTCACTTTGAGGGGTCTATATGGCAGAAAATACCCAAAAGTGACACCATTCTAAAAACTGCACCCCTCAAGGTACTCAAAACCACATTCAAGAAGTTTATTAACCCTTCAGGTGCTTCACAGGAACTAAAGCAACGTGGAAGGAAAAAATGAATATTTTACTTTTTAGCCACAAAAATTATCTTTTACAAACTTTTTTTTTATTTTCACAAGGGTAAAAGGAGAAAATGGACAGATAAGGTTGTTATGCAATTTCTCCTGAGTACGCCAATACCCCATATGTGGGGGAAAACCACTGTTTGGGCACACGGCAGAGCTCGTAAGGGAAGGAGCGACGTTTGACTTTTTCAAACTAAAATTGGCTGGAATTTAGATTGGATGCCATGTCGCGTTTGGAGAGCCCCTGATGCGCCTAAACAGTGGAAACCCCCCACAAGTGACACCATTTTGGAAACTAGACCCCCTAAGGTACTTATCTAGATCTGTTGTGAGCACTTTGAACCCTCAAGTGTTTCACAAAAGTTTATAAAGCTTGGGTGTGAAAAAAAAAAAAATCAATTTTCCACAAAAATGATTTTTTAGTCCCAAATTTTTGAATTTTTCCAAGGAAATTGGACCCCAAAAGTTGTTGTCCAATTTGTCCTGAGTACGCTGATATCCCGTATGTGGGGGGGGGAAACTGTTTGGGCGCACGGCAGGGCTTGGAAAGGAAGTAGTAATGTTTTGGAATGCAGACGTTAATGGGGGTCATGTTCCGTTTGCAGTGCCCCAGATGAGCCTAAACAGTGGAAACCCCCCACAAGTGACCCCATTTTGGAAACTAGACCCCCTAAGGAACTTATCTAGATCTTTGGTGAGCACTTTGAACCCCCAAGTGCTTCACACAAGTTTATAATACCCGGGCATGAAAATAAAAAATCCTATTTTTTTCCCACAAAAATTATCTTTTAGTCACAAATTTTTTATTTTCCCAAGGGTAACAGGAGAAATTGGACCACATAAGTTGTTGTACAATTTGTCCTGAGTACGCTGATACCTTATATGTGGGGGGAAACCACTGTTTGGGCGCACGGCAGAGCTCGGAATGGAAGGAGCACCATTTGACTTTTTCCAACCAAAATTGGCTGGAATTGAGTTTGGATGCCATGTTGCATTTGGAGAGCCCCTGATGTGCCTAAACAGTGGAAACCCCCCACAAATGACCCCATTTGGGAAACTAGACCCCCTAAGGAACTTATCTAGATTTTTGATGAGCAATTTGAACCCAAGTGC
>JARQOD010012579.1:0-19057 GCA_033576555.1 Oophaga sylvatica | reverse complement strand
TCTTGTGTATGTGCACATTAAGTCACAGTGTCCCTGGTCTTAGTATGTGCCACTTAAATCCAGTGTACCACTAGGTGCTTATAAATAAAGTCACTCAGTCACAGAGCAAGCACCAGTTAATCCTGCAATATTTTGCGGACACTACATAATAAAGAAAATATTTTGTTTGTTTTTCGTTTGCTTATGCAGTTTGTTTTCTCCAACATCCTCTTTCTTTCCCTTGTTTTCCTCTATTTAGTTTATTTATTATTGTTAATTTTTTATTATTACACCATTATTATTGTTATCCTTATTTTATTTATCATTTTTTAACTAAAACTTTTATTAAAGTCACGTTCTTCCTGGTACTTTAGATATTTTTTATTGTCATCTACTATGCCTTGCGGTTTGTTTAACACTTACTTACTTTTTGTATTTAATTTTGTATAATTTCTTATATTTATTCATTTTATTTAACACTATCGTTTTTTTCGTGTTTTATTTTTCATTCATTTATGTGGTATAGTGATATGTTGCTTAATTTGTGCATTTGTTGTGTTCCGTAACTTTTATTGTATATACCTTACCAACTCATTTCTGTTCTTTCTCTTTAAGAATATGATCTGCTGTACCAATAATTTCGGGCTTTTGCAGGAGATGGGAGATGTGAAAGTCCTCTCTCCCTTTGCAATTGTTGTGCCACTATGCGCACTCGCCCGTTAGTGCAGTTTTGGGAGGATCCCGGGGATTCTTTCGACCCAGTGCTCGGTCATGGACTAGCCCAACCTATGTTTTCCGGGAGCGCGCGGTTAGATAAATCCAAAAAGTCATTGCACATACATCTTGTGTGTGACACCTGATGTTGTGAATAGGTGGAAATGAGTTTGAGCAGAAGCCCCCTCTGGGGGTTTTACAAGGTACTGGACTGTCCAGTGAAGATTGTGAGGATTGGGAATCAGGTGTTACTGACTGGTTTATTAAGGGGTCGCCTTCCATCGGGTTGCGGTGATCATTGTTTGGTTCAATCCTTGATTCCTGTTTCCTTTGTGCGCTGTGTGTGCTGAATTCCTGTTACAGATAAGACTTTTTTTCTTTTTGTTTTTGTGCTTGATTTTTGCATTTTGTCCTGCCTTCTGTGGGGGTGTCAGGGTCCCCTCGGGGGCTTTTGCCCCTCTAGTTATTCAGCCACTGTGTTTGTTAATTTGCTTTTTCAGTTTTTTCGGGTGCTGTTTTGATTTTGGTTACACCAGGAATAATTTAGGTGGTAGAGGTCGTTGTTTTATTAGGTGTTTTTGAAATTAGTAGAGTTGGTGCTTTTAGGGTTTTTTGGGATTGCAGTAAGTGCCCTTCCTATCCTTTTCTATTTAGTAGTTTTGGGCCCCAAGTTTTCTCATACTTTTTCTTCTGGTCGTTTTCTTCTTGTCAACCGCCATTCATGGTTTGGGGGTTTTATGTTCTTTGGGATCTGTCCGGGAGTAGCTTTCTCTTTCTTCTTTAGGTGTAGTTAGTTTCTCAGGCTGTGACGAGGCGTCTAGGACCAAGTAGGAAGCGCTCCACGGCTGCCTCTAGTTGTGGTGGTTAGTCAGGGTCTGCAATCTCATAGTTTCCAACTGCTCTGGTGTATTGCCTTTTTGACCTGTACTCCTCAGCTACCGAAACATAACGTTCACCGGCCTAACAAATTGAAATTTTATGTACTCGCAGAAGGGAAAAAAAATTATTGTTAAAAAAAAAAAAGTTGTCAGAGATTTTTTTTTTTTTTTTTCCCTTGTATCTCTGGGTGCTGGGGGGGATTTTTTCTTTTCTCTCAATGGAGTTTGCCAGTTGTCTGGCCGAGTGGATCAGCTTGCCACTGGGTTTGGAGTATTGCTGCCTATCTTGCTGGGTTGCCTGTTGTGGACCTAGGATTCCCATGCCAGATTTTGTTTTTAGGGGATCGAGCTAAGTTTCTGAATTTCAAAAATAACTGAAAAATTGTTTTTTGCCTTTAAAATCTAAGTCTCAGGGAACGCAGCGCAGCAGGTTCAAAATTGTCATCTCTCTCTGCGCGGGCGATCCTCAGGATTGGGCTTTTTCCTGACACCTGGGGATCCTGTTTTGAGTGATGTTGATGCATTTTTTCAGGCTTTGGGGTTATTGTACGATGAGCTAATATCACTGATCAAGCTGAAAAAAAACTTTGTTGGCATTAAATCAGGGGCTTGAGGACGCTGAGTTATACTGTCAGAGTTTCCGTAGGTGGGCAGTCCTGACCAAATGGAATGACGACGCTTTGGCAGCTCTTTTTCGGAAGGGTCTGTCAGTTTAATGTAAAGGATGTTATGGTGGATTCCCTGTTCCTCTGGTCTCAATGATTCTATGTCATTAGCGATTCAAATTGACAGACGTTTGCGTGAGCGGAAAGGTATGCGTGGAATAATGTTGCCTTGTGAACCTGCTTTCTGAATCATGCAGTGTGTAGAGTGGTTTCTGGGGCACAGCGTCATGAACTTCGAAAGTGCAATGGGTTATGTTTTTACTGTGGTGATGCCTCTCATGCTATTTCAGTCTGCCCTAAGCGGGGAAGACGTTTTGCACGCTCAGTTGTCTTGGGTAGTGTTCAGACTAAGTTTTTATTAACTGTTACCCTGATATGCTCTCTGTCCTCATTTTCTGCTCAGGCTTTTTTTGATTCTGGAGCAGCTATTAACCTGATGGATTTTGATTTTGCTAAACGTTGTGGGTTTCCCTTGATACCCCTACGGAAGTCTATTCCCCTACTGGGGATCGATTCTACCCTTTGGCTGAGAATAAACCTCAGTTCTCTACTCAGGTGATAATGAGGGTAGAACCTGATCATCAGGAGAGTTGCAAATTTTTGGTTCTGTATAATCTGCATGACATTATCGTACTGGGTTTCCCTTGGTTACAGTCTCATAATCCTGTTTTTGATTGGAAATCTGTGTCTGTTACCAGTTGGGGCTGCCAATGTGTTAATACCAACACTCCTGTTTTTTCTGCCTCCCCCCAGGCTCAGGATGTTCCTGACTTTTTGATTGATTTTTCTGATGTGTTTAGCGAAAGTAAATCTGCATCCTTGCCTCCCCATAGGAGCTATGACTGCGCTATTGAATTAGTGCCTGGTAGTAAATTCCCTAAAGGTCGCCTTTTTAACTTGTCTGTACCTGAACATGACGCTATGCGATCTTATATCAAGGAGTCATTGGAGAAGGGTCATATCAGACCATCCTCTTCACCCTTAGGTGCCGGTTTTTCTTTGTGGCCAAAAAGGATGGTTCATTAAGGCCGTGTATTGATTATCGTCTCTTGAACAATATTACTGTGAAATATCAATATCCGTTACCCTTGATCTCTGATCTGTTTCCAGGGTGAAAAACGCTACTTGGTTTACCAAGCTTGACCTCAGGGGGGCATATAACCTTATTCGCATTAAGCACGGGGATGAATGGAAGACGGCATTTAATACCCCTGAAGGGCATTTTGAGTACCTTGTGATGCCCTTTGGGCTCACTAATGCTCCTTCTGTCTTCCAGTCCTTCATGAATGACATTTTCAGGGATTTTGTGGATAAATTTCTGATTGTTTATTTGGATGATATCTTGTTTTTTTTCCAATGACTGGGACTCTCATGTAAAACATGTTCGGACTGTGTTCCAGATTTTGAGAGAGAATGCTCTGTATGTGAAGGGATCAAAGTGTCTTTTTGGCGTTCAGAGGATCTCATTTCTGGGATTCATTTTGTCCCCATCTGTTATTGAAATGGACCCGGTCAAAGTTCAGGCCATCTGTGATTGGGTCCAACCTACTTCATTAAAGGCTCTTCAAAGATTCTTGGATTTTGCCAATTTTTATCGTAAATTTATTGGTAATTTCTCTGTTATTGTTAAACCATTAACTGATTTGACCAAGAAGGGTTCTGATGTGGTGAATTGGCCTCCTGAGGCAGTCTCTGCATTTCAGGAACTTAAGCAGAGATTCACTTCTGCTCCTGTTCTACGGCAGCCTGATGTTTCTCTACCATTTCAGGTGGAGGTTGATGCCTCTAAAATTGGGGCAGGTGCCGTTTTGTCCCAAAGAGATCCAGAGACCTCTAAAAGTAACCCTTGTGCCTTTTTCTCTCGAAAATTTTCTCCCACTGAACGTAATTATGACGTGGGTAATCGGGAGTTATTAGCCATGAAGTGGACTTTTGAAGAGTGGAGACATTGGCTGGAGGGAGCCAACATCAGGTGGTGGTCCTTACGGACCATAAGAATCTAGTTTATCTGGAATCTGCCAAGCGACTTAATCCTAGACAGGCCAGGTGGGCCTTGTTTTTCACACGTTTTAATATTGTGGTTTCATTTCATCCTGGCACTAAAAATGTTAAGGCGGTTGCCCTCTCGAGGAGTTTCCTGGCGGACTCTCCTGAGTTATCTGATCCTTCTGTTATTTTGAAAGAGGGTGTCGTTCTTTCCGCCATCTCGCCCAATTTGAGTCTGACTCTGGAGGGGTGTCAGGAGGATAAGCCCGAGCTCTGCCCTGTTGGGAAATTGTTTGTCCCGGACCAGTGGAAAAAAGAGTGTAATGTCTGAGATTCATTGTTCCGCGTTGGCCGGTCATCCCGGAATTTTTGGTACCAGAGACTTGGTTAGTCGGTCCTTTTGGTGGCCTACCTTGTCTCGTGATGTCAGGGAGTTTGTGCAGTCCTGCGGTACTTGCTCTCGCTCCAAGCCTTGCCCTCGTTCTAGTGGTTTGTTGATGCCATTACCTGTGCCCAAGAGACCATGGACCCATATCTCTATGGATTTCATTTCCGACCTCCCTGTTTCTCAGAGAATGACTGTCATCTGGGTGATTTGCGATAGGTTTTCCAAGATGATACATCTTGTGCCATTACCTAAGTTGCCTTCCTCCTCTGAATTGGTGCCTTTGTTCCTTCAGCACGTGGTTCGTTTACACGGCATTCCTGAGAACATTGTGTCTGACAGAGGAGTCCAGTTTGTTTCCAGATTTTGGAGGACCTTTTGTTCTAAAATTGGTGTTCAATTGTCTTTCTCCTCGGCGTTTCATCCTCAGACCAATGGTCAAACTGAGAGAACAAACCAGACATTGGAGACTTGTCTAAGATGCTTTGTGTCTGCTGATCAGGATGACTGGGTCTCTTTTTTGCCTTTGGCTGAGTTTGCTCTTAATAATAGGGCTAGCTCTGCCACTTTGATGTCTCCATTTTTCTGTAATTCTGGGTTTCACCCTCGATTTTCTTCGGGACAGACGGAGGCTTCTGTCTGTCCGGGTGTTGACTCTGTTGTGGAGCGTATGCAGCAGATTTGGGACCAGGTAGTGGAAAGGTTGTCCCTCTCTCAGGAGAGGCCCAGCGGTTTGCTAACCGGCATAGGACTGATGGTCCTCGGTTTGAAGTGGGGGACTTGGTCTGGTTGTCCTCAAGAAATATTCCTATGAGAGTGGCATCTCCTAAATTTAAGCCTAGGTTCATTGGACCTTATAAGATCATGGAGATTCTTAATCCTGTTTCATTTCGTTTGCTTCTTCCAGGGACATTTAAGATCCATAACGTGTTCCACAAGTCCTTGTTGAAGAGGTTTGTTGAGCCAGTGGTTCCTACTACTGTGCCTCCTGACCCTGTTTTGGTTGAGGGCAATCTGGAGTATGTGGTTGAGAAAATATTGAATTCTCGTTTTTCTAGACGGAAACTCCAGTATTTGGTTAAATGGAGAGGTTATGGTCAGGAAGACATTCTTGGGTGTTTGCTTCGGACATCCATGCTAGGAGACTCATCCGTGCGTATCATAGAACTCATCCTGACCGACCTGGTTGCTCAAATGAGGGTTCGGTGACCCCTCCTCAAGGGGGGGGTACTGTTGTGAATAGGCTGGAAATGAGTTCTGAGAAGAAGCTCCCTCTGGTGGTTACAAACGGTACTGGACTGTCCAGTGAAGATTGTGAGGATTGGGAATCAGGTGTTACTGACTGGTCTTATATAAGGGAGTCGCCTTCCCATCAGGGTTGCCGGTGATCAATTGTTCTGGTCTCAATCCTTGATTCCTGTTTCCTTTGTAGCCTGCTGTGTCGTGTCTGAATCTCCTGCTTACAGATAAGACTTTTTCTTCTTTTGTTTTTGTGCTTGATTTTTGCATTTTGTCCTGCACTTCTGTGGGGGCCTTCAGGGTCCCCTTTGGGGGCTTTTGCCCTCTCAGTTCAGTTCAGCCACTGATGTTTGTACATTTGCTTTTTCCAGTTTTTTCAGTGGCTGCTGTTTTGATTTTGGTTACACCAGAGAACTAATTTAGGTGGTAGAGGTCGTGTGATCTCAGGTGTTTTGAAATTAGTAGAGTTGGTGCTTTTCAGGGTTTTTTGGGATTGCAGTAAGTGCCCTTCCTATCCTTTTCTATTTAGTAAGTTTGGGCCCCAACGTTTGCTCATACTATTTTCTGTCTGTGTCAGTATTTCTTCTTGTCTAACCGCCATTACATGTTTGGGGGCTTTCTATGTTCTTTGGGGATCTGCTCCGGGGCAGATAGCTTTCCTCTTTCTATCTTTAGGTGTAGTTAGTTTCTCAGGCTGTGACGAGGCGTCTAGGACCAACGTAGGAACGCTCCACGGCTGCCTCTAGTTGTGGTGGTCAGTCAGGGTACTGCAATCTCATAGTTTCCAACTGCTCTGGTGTATTGCCTTTTTGACCTGTACTCCTCAGCTACCGAAACATAACACCTGACCGTGACTTTTATTATTTGCATTACCAGCTATACTACTAGCTCTCTTATTTATTTGTGCACGAAAGTTACATTGTACTACTGCACTTGTTTATGTATACACTAAAGTCACAGTGTACTACTTGGGTACTTATGATATGGAAATTTAATTAGGATAAAAATATCCTTCAGTGTTTGCTGCTTGCTTCTCCAAATCTCTATATAATGTCTTTTTGAGCGCTCAGAACGAAATGAGGACTGTCCACACGAAAGTGTCAGTATAACAGTTCGTCAAAGACATACATTTATTATTCATTCAAGGTATTATACGTTTACAAAAAGGGGCTGGTTAGTCAATTAACATACAATTAAAAGCTGCTAGATTATTGGCTGTTCTAGTGTAAATATGATAATTATGATAATCATGATTAAAAGAGCTGAAGTTGCAGAATTATTGTTTATATTCTTGTGACCTAGTTGTCTTGCATAACTATAATGTAAACAACAGATATCTAATAGGACTTTTTGTACTTCATGCATTTGTTCCTTTACGAAGGCCTTTATGAAGGCCAGATTTCTTTAAAACGACTGATTATAGCTGGCCTAGAAATATGTGAGCACAAGGTTTTTTAGCAAGTGAGATCTATCTAACTGTGAACTGTGAATACATATATGTGAATATACTTTGAATATATGGAATACATATATATTTCCATGACAGTCCCCCTTAGATACCACTTGCCCTAAAAAACCTGCTCCTGGCCCAAGCGCTGCAACTCTTTTGTTCTGCCTGTGAGTTGAGACACCCCTAGCGCATGTCTCCCCCACCGAGTATAGACCTTTCGCAAATGGGCGGTCAGGAGGACTGTCCCTGTCGGGGTTTATGTGTTTGCAATCATAGTCTCCTTATTTGATAGGATGTTTCATCAAGGATGTGTATTCTCAGTCTGGAGGTAGTTCGGAGATCTGGTCAAGCCAGGCAGTTCTATCCGGACTGGTGCGAGGTCCAAGATGGTGAGTGGCATCAAATTGGTTGTCTCCTGAACAGTTTTTTCCATTATCCTGCGGATACAAGGAATTACACAGCAACCAGTAATTAATGCAAACATGAGAACCCCCATAATGGCTGTTCCAACCTGTGCCAACATTTTCTGCCACCCACTCATCCACCCAAAGTATCGATCCCATGGGTCAGTGACACCTGAGTTCTGTTTCAGTTCCTCTGATAACTCATTAAGTTTCTGTATTGCCATTGTGACTTTACCATTTGGGCCAGTGTTGTCTGGGATGTAGGTGCAACAGGTGTCTTTGATCATTTTGTAAACACCTCCTTTCTCAGCTAGAATCATATCCAAAGCCATTCTATTCTGGAATGCCATAATGGAAGTGGGGCCTAACTGTGCTGCCAAACCTTTTACAGCATCTATGGTGAAGTTAACAAATCTCTGCTGGTTATAATAGATGTAATTTATCCAATCAACATTTTTGTTTATAGTGACTCAAATCCTGCTTTAACTTGGTCTCTGGCCTTGAACTCATCAGGTAGGTCATCTGGTCATCTGTCTGGTCAGTCAGAGCATCCACGACATCCTTCATGGCTTAGGTGTCTCTCTTGGTACGGGAGCTTCCTTGCAATGCGATACGTGGATTTAAACAGGCTTTCCCTCTAGTTACACAGAGGTTGATGTCATCTGGGGCTCTTGGACAAGATCATCAAATCTGGCAGTGAGGAGAAAAACTCGAGAATGGACATTAGTTTTTGACCAATTCAATTACATAAGTGTTATGATCTGGTAGCTGAGGAGAGCAGGCAAAAAAAGCAATACACCAGAGAGGTTGGAATCTATGGGATTGCAGTACCCTGACTAACCACCACAACTAAAGGCAGCCGTGGAGCGTTCCTACGTTGGTCCTAGACGCCTCGTCACAGCCTGAGAAGCTAACTACACCTAAAGATAGAAAAAGGAAAGCTATCTGCCCGGAGCAGATCCCCAAAGAACATAGGAAGCCCCCAAACATGTAATGGCGGTTAGACAAGAGGAAATACAGACACAGACAGAAAATAGAATGAGCAAACGCTGGGGCCCAATCTGTCTAGATAGAAGAGGATAGGAAAGGCACTTACTACAATCCCAAAAAACCCTGAAAAGTACCAACTCTACTAATTACAAAAACACCTGAGATCACACGACCTCTACCACCTAAATTAGTTCTCTGGTGTAACAAAAACTAAACCGCAACCACTGAAAAAACTGGAAAAGGCAAATGAACAAACAGTGGCTGAACTAAACTGAGAGGAGCATAAGCCCCCCGAAGGGGACCCGGCAGACCCCACAGAAGTGCAGGACAAAATGCAGGCACCAAAAAACTAAAAGAAGAAAATGTCTTATCTGTTAGCAGAAGATGCAGGCACGAAACAGCTTTTCTGGGTCTCTGGGAGTGTGCCTTACGCTAAACAGTGCAATTAGGAGTGTGTCATGCCATGGTTTGCGTGTCTCTTGGGCAATTTTTCAGCATTCTATTCTTAAGTGTTTCATTCAGTTTTTTCTACCTTCCTGCTGCTCTGGGGGTGGTAAGGAGTGTGTAGGCCTAAATCTGACCCTACTGCTAATCGGGTCTTGTGTGTCAGATTTGCTGTGAATGCGGGTCCCTGATCACTTTCTATCATTTCTGGAACCCCGTATCTGCACACTATTTTCCGAAAGTAGCTTCGTTGCAGTAGTCTTTGCTGACTTGGAAGGCTTCTGTTCATCTTGAAAATACTTCTTTTGACCACAATGGCGTATTTGAATCCTTCACTTGGCGATATCTGGATGTGGTCTATCTGGATCCTTTGAAGCTGGTAGAGTGGTCTTTCCAGATAAGGTGAGGGGGACTTTCTTCCATACGTCCAGGCTTGAATTTGCCGCAGGTCAGACAGCTGCTGGTGAGTTTGGCTGTTAGGGTGGAGATCCCTGAAGCGAAACAGTAAGCACCAATCAGATCATTCATCTGTGTCTTTGATATGTGGATGTGGGTCCATGTACCCATTGGACCACCATAGGGTGCATACTTTGTGGTAGGCAGAGTTTGAAGTCTATTATTGATAGCCTTCCTTCTTCACGTGTTGCTTTTTTCCCATTCAGCTCTTTTCCTTTTGGAGCTTGGTCTTGTAACTTCTTGAGCAGATTCCAGGACGTCTCTTTGTCAGGTTTCTTGTCTTCAGTCGTCATGTAGTAGCCGTCCGGCTCTACGACCTCTCCCACTTCTCCATGTTGTCTTCCTTTGGCTGCTTCTTTGGCTGCCATGTCCGCCATGTTATTGCCTCACGCCTCTTCTGTTCTCAGTTTTCCATGCACTTTGATTTTTCAAATTGCCACCATTTTGGAAGTTGGAGTATACCCAGTAGGTCCCTGAAGGCTCCATGATGCTTCACGGTTGTCCCGTTTGCTGTGATGAAGTCCCTTGTAGCCCAGATGGGTCTAAAGTCGTGTGCTATGCCATTCGAGTACCTGTAGTCCGTGTAGATGTTTGCAGTCTTGCCTTCTGCCATCTGGCAGGCCTTCGTCAGCTCTATCAATTCTGCTTCCTGGGCTGACAGGCTAGGTGACAGACTTCTGGACCACAGGATTTCTTGATTGCTGGTCACTGCACTTCCTGTGTTGAAACTTCTTCTGGAGCCATCCAAGTATCCCCCCTTGGGAGTGGGAGTAGAGTGGCCGGGCTGAAGACTGTAGGTCTGGAGACGGTGACATTATGAGACAAAGGCAATAGAGGCGCCACAAAGATGCCTGGCGGCGGGGAGATTCCAGTGGCTGTCCAAGAGTGATGTCAGCAACCTTGTCCAGGAGGGTGTGTGCTGCAGATACTGCCATCAGGCAGGAGGGTGTTCTTCTTGCAACTGGATCCAAGCGGGCTGAGAGGCAGCCTAAAAGTCTCTGTTTTCCCCCGTGAATCCGTGCCAGGACTCCAATAGCATGACCTTCTTTCTTCCATCAGGTAGACGGAAAGACTTTTCATAGTCAGGTAGGCCTGGTATTGGCGCTGAGACTGTGGAGTTCTTCCAATCTCCTGAATGGGTTGAAGGCTGCGTCTGATAGAAGGAGCGGGGTTGCGTTGATGCAAGTGCACAGAGGCTGCATTAGGTCTGAGGCATCAGGGATCCAGGTTCTGCAATATGACACTAGACCAGGGAAGGCCTGCAGCATTCTTGGAGTTGTTGGGGGAGCCATCTTCTCCATAGTGGTCTCCCAGTCTTTTGACATGTGTTTCGTCTGGTGGGCAATACAGTGTCCCAGGGATGTAACTTGCTTCTGGCATCACTGGACTTTGTTCTTCCAGACCTTGCGTTGCTGTTCTTCCAGGTAGAGTAGGAGAGACAAGGAATAGACTGTGCAGGTGTTGATGTCAACCACACAAAATAGAAGGTCATCCACGTGTTGTAGAAGAGTGACTCTTGCATATTCTGCAATCCAGTTGACGAGGATGGAGGACATTGTCTTGGTGAAACTTAAAGGGCTTGTTTTGAGCACCTTGAGGCAACATTGTCCATATGCACTGCACTGGTGAGTGAAAGCAGGCCTCCAGGTGGAGGGGAAACACTGAAGAAGGTACTGGCCAGGTTGATCACCGTGAATACCGTTGCGGTGACTTGGACTCTTGAGAGCAGAGTGTGATGGTTCAGCACTGTTGGGGTTTCAAATACCTAGCCTCTTTAGCGACCTCCAGGCCTTGCACCATTCTGAACTCAGTGGGGTTTACAGTCTTTTTCTTCACTGTGGAAAGCTGGGATTGATTCCGATGGGCGAAGCAGCCCAGTTTGGCCTTGTCCTTCAGTATGCGGCAGGGGACTCCCATCTGCTGGTGCAGAGCTGGCGGGAAAACAAACCGTCTACTAGGATCCACATCATGAGAGATGACGACCAGCTGGCTTTCTTGTTCTCCACCAAGACAGTCACTGTGTTAGCACCTGCTCTGGTCACAGAGGGTCTTCTTGTTGGGACGTCTCCTTAAACGGCTGCTTTTCTCTCAGCACGGGCCATCAGTAGTTTCTTTTTCTCCAGCTCGGTCTCAGGTCAGTATTTGTGCACAAGTTTGAAGAGCTGAGTGGCCTTTTTCCGGTCTAGGGCCTGGGTGAACTGGTTGATTGCAGGGGCACCTCCTGGTGCTTGCAAAAGATGAACCTCTGGCGTTAGAGCTGGATGAGGTGTTGCCATTCCATGAAGCGAGTAGGGTCCTTCTTGAGTTGAAATATCCTGGCCAATGTCAAAGTTCTCAGGCAGTCTTCTTAGGCGAGTTCACTTAGACCTTCAGTTGGTCAGAGACATCTTGACTCTGGGTGATGGAGTGGCTTTTCTGGTACTATGTCCAGCACCTCCTGTGATAGGTCTGCAGTGTGGTTGTTTGAGGTTCCTGTTTCTTCTTGGGTCAGGGGTGAAGAAAGTGTCATGGTCCCATCTTCCTGGAACACTCTGGTCGCTTTCAGCTTCTGCAGTAGGTCCACTCCCAATAGGTTGAGGGTGCAGGTTTTTTTACACAACAAACTGGGACATGATGGAGTGTTCTGGCTGAGTCCACACGCTCAGGGGCTTCATAATCTGGAAATATCTGACTTGACCATCAATTCCCATGCAGGAAGCAGAAGATTCTGGTTGCGGAGTTCCACAAGAAAAGATATGACTACGCCATCCACTCTCAGGATATTGGTCCCACTGGTGGGGTTCCTTGTGGACTTGGTGTGCTCTTGTCCTATGGACGGGGTTCTTCACTGCTTTCTGTGTTTCTTCTTTTTCTGGGTGAAGTCAGTGTTCTGCACTTGTTCCGGAAATGACCAAACTCGCCACAGTTGTAACACTTGACATTCCTTCTGTCCCGGCGGGACTCAATCCTTTTTGCTACTGTGAGAAGGGTATCCATTGCTATTGACGTGTACTCAGGCCTGGCTGCTACCAGTGGTTTCCTGATTGGTTCTCTCAGTCCATGCACAAAAGCCTGTGCCAACATTCGTCTGTGTGTCTGATCATGGGTAATGAGGCCCAAATCTTGAAACCCCTTCATTACTCTGTCATGGAACTTCTCCACAGACTCTGTCTTGTCTTGACTCGTGACATGTAGGCTGAGAGTTTGTCCTGTCAGTCTGCTTTTGGCCCATTCTCTGAGTTGCTCAATTAGCTTTGGTCCTGTCTCCCAGGCATACGCATCTAACTCTGTTGGAAGCTTGAAGTGTTCTCTCATAATTGGCCAAAATGCATCACCTGCTTTTATTTCCATTACGGTCCAGAGATCAGTCCAGGCTGCTGCATACGTTCGCTGGATCTGCTGCATTTTTTGGCAAAATGGCATGGGGTGTATCCCTGGGTCTGGCAGCATACTGATCACCTGGCTTGGGATGAAGAGCTCATAGGATGGTGCCTCTACCTGTCCCTGCTCTATTGGTGCTTGTGTGTTTTCTTCCCTAGTATTGGGCAGCATGTGTGACGTTGCATCTTCATCTTCATGAATAAGAAGTGACATGGTGTACTTGGTGCATACACTGGGTGAGATTTGGGCTTTAAAGTTGTCTTGCTGCATGGGGATTTCCCACTTCCTTGCTGAGGCTGCGGTGGATCAGTGTCATGGTTCCATGCTAGCAGCCCTGTAGCTATACCACCCCTAGCTAGCTGTGGACTGTTGTGTCTGGGGGCTACATGTAGCGTTTTGTGTAGGGAGATCTGCACTTTCTTGTCCTGATATAATGACTGGCAATGTTTGTACTGTGCTTGGGATAGACAAGGTGCCCTGTGCTGGAAACACTGAATACAGGGACACCACATTGCTTGGATTGGGCGTTGACCCAGTTGATAATGAAGTATAAAAAAGAGGAAGAGAAGGGAGGTGTGAGGGAGGAGCGAGAGAAAGAGGAGGGGAGGGAGAGAAGAGTGAAAGGGGGAAAAGAGAGAAAGATGGAGGAGAGAGAGAGAGAAAGATGGAGGGGGAGAAGTAGAAGAAGATGAAGAAGAAGATTTGAGAGTTGGAGAGGAAGAGATAGAAGAAGAGGAAGATGAAGAAAATGGATGTGTCAGAGATGTGATGGAGGGAAAAGAAGGAATGAGAGGGATGGCAGCAAGGAAAGAGGAGAAAAGTCTGAAAGAAAGAGAAGGACTGAGAGAGAAAAGGAGAGGTGTCCCCCTGGCTCTTGAGAGGGGATGGTGAACAAAAATGCTTCTCCTGTGAGAGAAGCGGGAGCGTTTCCTTCAAGGTCCTTACTCAATGAAGCAGCTACACTGTCCGTGTCTCACATGATGGACAGTGATGTGTGATTGAATTTGCTTGTGAATGTCAGTGATCTTTTTCTCACGTGATTTAAACCTTTTCAAATTATTCACATAAAAAAAAAAAATCACTTCCTGGTCCGTCCAATTACTTGCTGTATCTTTTACACGATGCACGCGGGACTTTTTCTAGCAGATGGTATCTATTAAATAACTTTCCCGTTCTCTCACATACTGAATTTCATTATCGTAGTGACCTGTATTTGCTTTGTACATTCATGACTTCTTTTCATACAGATTGATTTTACACTTTATTCAAAACTATTCAACAAAATAAAAAAAAAAATCTCACTTCCTGGTCGTCAAATTAATTGCTGATCTTAATCCCACGGTGCACGGCTGCTCTTAAGCAGATGGTAATCTATGTAGTAAACTTCCTCTCTCCCTCAGCCTGTAATTCTCCTTATCTATGTGACCTTGTTCTAAAGCAAGCTTACATATATATTTCCATGACACTTATTTATGCGTACAGTAAAGTCACATTGTATCATTGTACTAGTGTTTATTTGTACATTGAAGTCACAATGTATCACTAGTTCTCTTGTGTATTTGTACGCTACAGTCACAGAGAACCAATGCTGTTGTGCCACTATGACGTGTATGTCTTGTTATGTGCACACTAAAGACACAGTGTAAAACTAGTGCTCTTGTGTATGTGCACACTAAAGTCACAGTGTAAAACTAGCGCTCTTGGGTATGTGCACACTAAAGTCACAGTGTAAAACTAGAGCTCTTGTGTTTGTGCACACTAAACGTACCAGCGTAAAACTAGCGCTCTTGTGTATATGTACACTAAAGTCACAGTGTACTACCAGCGCTCTTGTGTATGCACACTAAAGTCACAGTGTACTACCAGCTCTCTTGTGTATGTGCACACTAAAGTCACAGTGTAAAACTAGTGCTCTTGTGTATGTGCACACTAAAGTCACAGTGTAAAACTAGCGCTCTTGGGTATGTGCACACTAAAGTCACAGTGTAAAACTAGAGCTCTTGTGTTTGTGCACACTAATGTCACAGCGTAAAACTAGCACTCTTGTGTATGAGCACACTAAAGTCACAGTGTACTACCAGCGATTTGTGTATGTGCACACTAAAGTCACAGTGTACTACCAGCGCTCTTGTGTATGTGCACACTAAAGTCACAGTGTAAAACTAGTGCTCTTGTGTATGTGCACACTAAAGTCACAGTGTAAAACTAGCGTTCTTGTGTATGAGCACACTAAAGTCACAGTGTACTACCAGCGATTTGTGTATGTGCACACTAAAGTCACAGTGTACTACCAGCGCTCTTGGGTATGTGCACACTAAAGTCACAGTGTAAAACTAGCGCTCTTGGGTATGTGCACACTAAAGTCACAGTGTAAAACTAGCGCTCTTGTGTATGTGCACACTAAAGTCACAGTGTAAAACTAGCGCTCTTGTGTATGTGCACACTAAAGTCCAGTGTAAAACTAGCGCTCTTGTGTATGTGCACACTAAGTCACAGTGTAAAACTAGCGCTCTTGGTATGTGCACACTAAGTCACAGGTAAAACTAGCTCTTGGTATGTGCACACTAAAGTCACAGTGTAAAACTAGCGCTCTTGTGTATGTGCACACTAAAGTCACAGTGTAAAACTAGCGCTCTTGTGTATGTGCACACTAAAGTCACAGTGTAAACTAGGCTCTTGGTATGTGCACACTAAAGTCAGTGTAAAACTAGGCTCTTGTGTATGTGCACACTAAAGTCACAGTGTAAAACTAGCGCTTTGGTATGTGCACACTAAAGTCACAGTGTAAAACTAGCTCTTGTGTATGTGCACACTAAAGTCACAGTGTATAAACTAGGCTCTTGTGTATGTGCACACTAAAGTCACAGTGTAAAACTAGCGCTCTTGTGTATGTGCACACTAAAGTCACAGTGTAAAACTAGCCTCTTGTGTATGTGCACACTAAAGTCACAGTGTAAAACTAGTGCTCTTGTGTATGTGCACACTAAAGTTCACAGTGTAAAACTAGCGCTCTTGGTATGTGCACACTAAAGTCACAGTGTAAAACTAGCCTCTTGTGTATGTGCACACTAAAGTCACAGTGTAAAACTAGCGCTCTTGTGTATGTGCACACTAAGTCACAGCGTAAAACTAGCGCTCTTGGTATGTGCACACAAATTCACAGTGTAAAACTAGCGCTCTTGGGTATGGCACACTAAAGTCACAGTGTAAAACTAGCACTCTTGTGTATGTGCACACTAAATCACAGTGTAATACTAGCGCTCTTGGTATGTGCACACTAAAGTCACAGTGTAAAACTAGCGCTCTTGTGTATGTGCACACTAAAGTACAGGTAAACTAGCGCTCTGGTAGTGCCACTAAGTCACAGTGTAAAACAGCATCTTGTGTAGTGCACACTAATTCACGTGTAAAACTACGCTGGTATTGCACATAAAGTCACAGTGTAAAACTAGCGCTCTTGTGTATGTGCACACTAAAGTCACAGTGTAATAACGTCTTTGTGTATTCACACTAAAGCCAAAACTAGGTCTTGGGTGTATGTACACTAAAGTCACAGTGTAACTAGCCTCTTTGTATTGTGCCACAAAGTCACAGTGTAAATAGACTCTTGTATGTGCAACAGTACAGGCTAAAACTAGCCTCTTGTGTATGTGCACACTAAAGTCACAGTGTAAAACTAGTGCTCTTGTGTATGTGCACACTAAAGTACAGTGTAAAACTAGCGCTTTGGGTATGTGCACACTAAAGTCACAGTGTAAAACTAGCGCTCTTGTGTATGTGCACACTAAAGTCACAGTGTAAAACTAGCGCTCTTGTGTATGTGCACACTAAAGTCACAGTGTAAAACTAGCATCTTGTGTATGTGCACACTAAAGTCCAGTGTAAAACTAGCCTCTTGTGTATGTGCACACTAAAGTCACAGTGTAAAACTGCGCTCTTGTGTATGTGCACACTAAAGTCACAGTGTAAAACTAGGCTCTTGTGTATGTGCACACTAAAGTCACAGTGTAAAACTAGCGCTCTTGTGTATGTGCACACTAAAGTCACAGTGTAAAACTAGGCTCTTGTGTATGTGCACACTAAAGTCACAGTGTAAAACTAGGCTCTTGTGTATGTGCACACTAAAGTCACAGTGTAAAACTAGCCTCTTGTGTATGTGCACACTAAAGTCACAGTGTAAAACTAGCGCTCTTGTGTATGTGCACACTAAGTCACAGTGTAAAACTAGCGCTCTTGTGTATGTGCACACTAAAGTCACAGTGTAAAACTAGCCTCTTGTGTATGTGCACACTAAAGTCACAGTGTAAAACTAGCGCTCTTGTGTATGTGCACACTAAAGTCACAGTGTAAAACTAGCGCTCTTGTGTATGTGCACACTAAAGTCACAGTGTAAAACTAGCCTCTTGTGTATGTGCACACTAAAGTCACAGTGTAAAACTAGCGCTCTTGTGTATGTGCACACTAAAGTCACAGTGTAAAACTAGCGCTCTTGTGTATGTGACACTAATGTCACAGCGTAAAACTAGCGCTCTTGTGTATGTGCACACTAAAGTCACAGTGTAAAACTAGCGCTCTTGTGTATGTGCACACTAAAGTCACAGTGTAAACTAGCGCTCTTGTGTATGTGCACACTAAAGTCACAGTGTAAAACTAGCGCTCTTGTGTATGTGCACACTAAGTCACAGGTAATAGACAAAAGGTAACTAGCGCTCTTGTGTATAGCCCTATAGTGAACTAAAGTCACGTGTAACTAGCCTTGTATGCAACTAGCCGTATGCCAATAGTGACATGTTAACACTGAGCACTAGCTGTACACTATGTAACAGCGTCCTGTATGAAAGCTGTATACCTGTAGTGACTAGCCTGTAGCCTATGAAGCCCGTAGGTAACACTATTAAGCTGTAGGTAAAACTGTGTGCGTAACACTCTGGTGTCCACTCCTGTTGTTCACAACAGAATGCTTGAGGCCAAATAAGTTGTGTCACACTAAATCCAGTAACTGCCTTTGTGCAATAATACAGTGTAAAGCGCTGTATTACACAAGTCACAGTGTACTAGCTTTGCACACTAAAGTCACGCCCCAAAAGTCACGTTATGGTCTGTTGTCCACAACCAGTGAAATCCGGAGGCCTAAGTCCAGTAAAATAACTCTGTTTCCAAGTCGGTAACTGCTTGTGATACACATCGGTAACACTTGTAAAGCCGTAATAGTTGGTTCAACAAATTAATGCGTTGTAACTAGTCAGAACTAGCCTTTTGTGTAGACACTATAAGTCACATAAACACGCTCTTGTGTATGTGCACTAAAGTCAAGTAACTCCTTTTATATATGACCAAACGTATGTGTAAAATACGTTGTGAGTTCATATAATTCCTCGTTAAATACCTGTTTTTTCCAAATACAGTTAAAATACGTCTTTAAATGAACGAAGTAAAATAACTGTATGACACTAAAGCAGCTGAAAACAGCATTGTATGTCAATATACTGTAAATAGCTCTGGTAAAATAGTGCCTAGTACACAAAGTACAGTGTAAAAACTATGTTTGTATACGAACTAGGCCCTTGGTATGCACACTAGTACAGTGTAAAAACACTTGGTATTGCCACTAAGTCCAGTTAAACTACGCTTGTAATGTGCACACTAAAGTCACATGTAAAACTAGCGCTCTTGTGTATGGCACACTAAATCAAGTGTAAAACTAATCAGTAATGTCACAAAGTACAGTTAAAACTAGTCTTGGTAAGCCAAACAAAGAAGTGAAATTCGATGGTAGTGTTTATACATTTCCCTATTGTTCAACCGGTTTGGTTCAAAGTGAGTGTAAAATCGTGCAAATACTAATGTGATGCCTAAAATTACACTCTTGTGTATTGCCACTAATCAAGGTAAAATAGCTTGTGATGGCACACTAAAGTACAGTGTAAAACTAGCGCTTTGGTATGTGCACACTAAAGTCACAGTGTAAAACTAGGCTCTTGTGTATGTGCACACTAAAAGTCACAGTGTAAAACTAGCCTTTTTATGTGCACACTAAAGTCACAGTGTAAAATATGTCTTGGTATGGCACAAAAGTCACAGGTAATAGCCTCTTGTGTATGTGACTA
>JARQOD010012578.1:0-19057 GCA_033576555.1 Oophaga sylvatica | reverse complement strand
AGCGTATTGCGCCCCGGTTTCCGCTCGCTAGGGACGCGGCGGAAAGCCCGCGACGCCCCTGGCGTCTCCAGAACGTGGTCTTCCCCCCAGGGCCCAGTTTACCACCAAATTTAGGGCCGGGTTTTGACGGCCGGCCCCTTGAATCTTGGATTTACGGGGCTGGATTCCCCAAAAAGGGGTCGCCCCCAAAAATGGCAGCCCCAAAAAAAACCCCCCCCGGGTCTTTTCACCACTATTTGGAAGGTCTTTTTTACAGGGTGCAGGGAACAGGTTTTTCCCCATTCACTTTTCAATCCCAAATTTTGCTTTTTTCCCAACAGGTTAGATTTAGGTTGCACCAGTATCTTTGGCTCAAATTTCGGCCCTTTCGTTTTTTTTTAGCGAAGGTCGCATCTAATTTTCGGCAAACCTTTTTTCAGGGGGTTTTCCATTTAAAACCCCCTTTGGTTTTGGGTTTGGGGTTTTTAATTTTTTGGGGGTTTTAAAAATTTTTGAGGGTTTTAAGGGTTTTAATTTTGGAGGGGGTTTTTTTTTTTAAATTAAGGGGGGTTTGGTGGGAATAGAACTCCCACTTCTTTTATTAAAGGGATTTTGGCCCCACCCCTTTTTTCCTAAATTGTCCTCTTTCACATAAGGGAATTTTTTGCCCCTTTTTCCCCCCCGAGAGGGGAAAAAACCTCCAACCTGGATCTGGGGGGGATCAGGGAAAATTTTTTCCGGGCGCACCCCTTTGGAAGGAAATGTTTTTCCCCCTGAGGGTCCAGGAAGGGCTCCCGCTTAGGTCAACTTTAAAAGGAAGGGGAACCATTAAGAGGCCCCGCTCGAGGGCGGGGTTCCCCAGGAAAAGGGCTCTTCCCCCCAAGCGTGGGGGTTCCCCGGCCTTCCACGGGGTTCGGGGAAAGGGTTTTTTAAAGGGGGCCCGGTCCAGTTTGCTTTTTTTCAAAAAATTTAATTCCATCTCCGCAGGGGTTGCCGGGGGGGGGTTTTTCAGGGCCGGACCCCTAGACAATGCTATTTAATTTCACTGGGGCTTTTTTCCCCCCCAATGGGCTGCTTTGGGGCTCCCCCACTGTGCCCCCAATAACAAGGGGGAAAAAGGATTTTTTTTTACTCCGAAAACCTTTTTTCCCCAAGCTCTTGGGGGGGCACGCACCCCCCCTTTACCGGATGGGTTTGTTTTTTTAAAAATTTTTTTTGTTGGGTCTATATAGTAAATTTTTTTGGATATTTTTCCTTATTAAAAAAGATTTTTTTTTAGCCTCCCATGTTTTGACTAAACTGGTTTTGGGGCCCTGTGAGGGGTTTTTACGGGGGGGGGCCCTTTTTTTATGTTTTCTTGTTCACCTCCTAGTGGCAGTACTACACCCAATCCTTGTCCCCCCCAATGGCGTCTCGGGAAAAAGATTTTACGGGTAACACAAAAAAACCGTATTTTTATTTTTAATTTTGAAAAACGGATAAAAATTTTTGAAATTTTTAAAAAGACTTTCCCCAGAATTTAAAGGCTTTTCCTGTGTTTGTTTAAATTTTAGTATTTTTTCGGGGCCCCCACCTCCCATCACTTTAAAAAACACAATTTGGGCCATTATCCCCCAAAAACCCCAAACCTTTTCCCTTGTTATGGGGCGCCAAAAACTCAGCGGCCCCCGGGGAAAAATAAATCCCTAAGAGCAACCTTTTCCTCCATACCCCCAAATTTGAATCCTTGAATTCCCCGATTTCCCCTAAAACAGCAGCCAGTGGTTCAATTCTACGCAAAGAGGTGGCGACAGCGGACATCCCGTCTAGTTCCTCTCTTTAAAGGGAAGGAGGGGGAAATCGCTCCATTAACTCTGACCTTAGCAGTGGGTTGAGAGTAGATAGTTGCAACCCACTCTAAAATCCGGCCCCCAAACCCAATTTTTTGCATAACTCCCCAAAAGGTTTTCCCCCTTTTGCACACTTCAAACGCCTTTTGCAATCCGAATTATCTGCCTGCACTAAAGGGGTTAAGGTATAGCGCCTTATTTGCCTGCCGTAATCTATTAGTCATGAACCCCTCCTGATCTGGAGATAAGAGAAGAAATAACCCCAGTCAGCCGATTACCAAGACTTTCCGCCAATATTTTAAGTCTACCGTTAATAGCAAAATTGGTCTGTACGTTGGGTATTCTGGGTCCTTTCCCTCCTTTGGAATCACTACAAATCATCGCTTCTCTCATAGGGGCCCGGGCAGTAACTTTTTCTCCTTACCTCTTCAAATACGACAACAATCTCGTAGCAGCAGTTCTGCAAATTGTTTAAAAATTTCCGACGGAAAAACCGTGTAACCCGGGGATTTCTCTTTAGCCATGCCATGCAGCGCAAATTCCATTTCTTCTACATAATGGGAGAATCCAACATATCTTTTTTTCTTTACTTAACCTAGGAGTGACCCCTCTCAAAAATATATCAACTTCATTTCCACACTCCCCCCTGAGAATATAAAGTTTTATAGAAGTCACCAAAAATATTCAATATTCCCTCCAAATCTTTTACTATTTTCCCCTTTGTTGTTCACCATATTATATAAATGAGTTACTTCTTTGTGCGAGGCTTTAACAGGTAAAAGAGTCCCACTTTTTCCCCTTCAGCATAAAATCTGTTTTTTTTTTAAACGCCTTCTTCTAGCCATTTTTTCTATCAAACACTATTAATCTGTTCCTGGCTTCCCTAGGCCCTCTGTTTTCAGGTGTATTATTATGTTAGCCTCCTCATCCCCCTCTCGCTAGTGCTTCCAATTTTTTCAACCTCCTCCTTTTTAGTCTGTGTTTTGCGCCAAACAAATATCCCTAAATACAACCCCTAAGAAAGGCCTTCATTGCATCCCACTCCACAAGTTTATCTGTACTCCCCTCATTATGAATGAAAAATTCTTCTAACTCTTTCCCAATCCTTGAACATTAAGGTATGTATCCAAACAGGGTGTATCTTCCATCCTTCCTTAATTATTCCTTTCTGTGACCCATACCAATTATTCACCATAACTGGACTATGGTCAGAGATTACTCTAGGGAGATTTGTACCTCTCTTATCAAGGCATCTGCCAGCTCATCTGCTAATGCTAGAGCAATATGTGACAAAGTGCCATGCGATGTGGAATGACAGGATAGCATCTTTTCCCCTCATTTCTAACCCTCCATACATCAATCAGCCCAATTTCTTTAATAAAATTACCAAATACTGTAATGGTGCTACCCTGCACATTTGGCAGTCTCTTGTTTCTGTCCCAAAAAATATCTACTACATTATTGAAATCACCCATCATCAGTAACGGCATTCCTCCACTTCTTTCGGCATACTCCCTCATCACTCTAATCTTAGTACTGGAATAAGGAGGTGGGATTTAAAGTGCTACGAGAATAAGGGGTCACAAAAAACATTCCTTTAACTGCTACACCCTGTCCCTCCGGGTCAATATACACATCTATTTCTTCAAACAGAGTAACCTATAATTAAATCGAGACCCCTCTCGAGTAATTGGAAAATGTAGAGTGAAATGCCTTTTGTCTCCATCTTCTATTGGTAATGTGAATTCTTTCTTTTGTAATGAGTTTCCAAGAGACATATCACTGCCGCCCCTTGATCCTGCATACACTTAAATATTGTTGCCCTTCTATTTCCCTCCGATAGGCCTAACATTCCAACTTATTACTTTAAAGCTACCCATCAGAATTGATAAATATCATTCCCATCATTCTGCCATTTTTTACATTAACTATCAAAAACTCCCCCCTGCTTCCTCCACTCCCTGAAGCTCTAAGAGCCATGGGATTTTCGCTCCTGAACCGGCCTTCCAGAGACCGCTTCTCCTACGACCAACTTTTTACCACCTCCCACCTTACCCATTTGTCCACTTTACTTTCACTTTCCTCTCCCCCTCCGCAGCACATTCTTACATTTTCCTAACCACAAATTTGTCTCTCTGCAAGTACAAACAAACAGTTTAAATCACAAATAATATACATGAATAGAACAGATCCACAATTACAGACAGTGCTGATCTCCGCCGTATCCTCCGCCAGAGTTATACACAAAAATAAACTATTTTTATCGACTCCTTCTTTTCCAGTGAACCAATACTAGTCCACTAATAATGATTGGGTCACCCTAAGAATCAAAAAGAAGAAAAAGGAATCAAGAGTCAAAGCATCCTATATTGGCATAGTTAACATTATGGTGTTTTCACCCAATCCATCCATGCTGAATACCAAATGTTCCGTATAATCTAGAGGGATCCTCTTACTAAGTGTCCTCAGCCGACCGCTCTTTCAAGCAGTATTATTAAATTCTATGTCCAACCTTCAGTCTTTGGCAGAAAAGACTTAGCCTTGATATCAACCCACTTTGTGGCCTCCTCAGGGTCTGTGAAGAAGAAAACTTTTATCCATGGCCGCCACACGCAGTTTAGCGGGAAAACATCATTGAATATTTTACTCCAAATTCTCTCAAACGTCTTTTTACCCCTCCAAACTGCATTCTCTGCTTCTGTACGGTTACTGAGTAATCGGGGTATATACCAATACGTTGGCCATTCATCGTAATCTCCTCTGATTCTCGTGCCACTTCCGAATAATTATATCTCCGTCCTTATAATGCAGTAGCTTTGCAATAATGACACGCGGGGTATTACCCGGGGGTTGTGGTTGCATTGGTACTCTATGCGCCCGCTCCACTGCATAGAATTAGTGAGAGAGTCCGTCCAATTTAGTCTCTCAGCCGATTCTCAATAAATTCAGTGGGATCCCTCCCCTCATCTTTTCCGGGAGCCCCACGATCCTAATATTGTTCCTTCGGGAACGGTTTTCCAGATCATCATTTTTTATCATGACTTCAGAGATTTGTTGCTTAAACTTTTTTTTTCCGTTTTCTTGAATTTTATTAATCCAAGCTTCCGCCTCTCCCCACTCTATTTTCCACTTCTCCCATCCTGGTATTAACCTTTGTATGTCCTTTTTAATAGTGGCTACTTCAGATTGCACCCCAGGACTTGCTGGGTTAACGTGGTCAGTGCCTGCTTACAGAAAGATACCACTGTAACACGTCCTTTATAGTGGGATTTTCTTGTGTCTCTCTCTTTTTCTGTGCTGCTGCCACCGCCATTTTCTCCCTTCTGAGGTAATGCTCCCTGGGGATTTCCCGCCTTCCTCCTCCTGTGCGTCCATCTCTTCACCCCATCTTCCTCCTCCCTCCCTCTAATTCATGCTGCCCCATATTACTTTCAGTGTAGCAAACTTTCACAAAAATACACAAAAGTGACAACCATTCTAAAAACTGTACCCCTCAATGTGCGCAAAACCACATTCAAGAAGTTTATTAACCCTTCAGGTGCTTCACAAGAAACTAAAGCAATGTGGAAGGAAAAAATTAACATTTTACTTTATTCATAAAAAAAATTACTTTGGAACCAATTTTTTTTTGTTTTCGCAAGGGGTATCAGGAGAAATTGGACCACAAAATTTGTTGTGCGTTTTCATTCTGAGTATGCCAATACCTCATATGTGGGGAAAAGCCACTGTTTTAGTGCATGGCAGAGCTCAGAAGGGAGGGAACACCATTTGACTTTTTGAGCGCAAAATTGCTGGAATTTAATGGGGTGCCATGTTGCATTTGAGACACCCCTGTGCGGTGTACTGGGGGCACAGGGAGGATCGCGCAGGGTGGGGGCTCCCTGCGCGCCCCCTGAGACCCTCAGAGCAGCGCGATGTGATCGCGCTGTTCTGAGGGCTTCCTCCCTCCCAGGACCCGGATCCAAAGATGGCCGGGGTCCTGGAGGAGGCGGCTACCTCAGTGCCGCCAAGAGCAGCACTGAGAAGCCTGCTGCACTGCCTGAGCGATCGCTGGTGTGACAGAGTGCTGTGCAAAATAAATAAAAAAAAATATATATATTCCCCAATAATTCACTTCTTCCTGTAAATAAAAAAAACAAAGCATAAAAGTACACATATTTGGTATCGCCGCGTCCGTAACGACCCCCCCTATAAAATTGTCCCACTAGTTAACCCCTTTAGTGAACCCCTTAAAAAAAAAAAAAAGAAACAAAAAATCAATGCTTTATCATCATACCGCAGAACAAAAAGTGGAATAACACGCGATCAAAAAGACCGATATAAAAAACATGGTACTGCTGAAAACGTCATCTTGTCCCGCAAAAAAAACGAGCCGTCATAAAGCATCATCAGCGAAAAAATAAAAAAGTTATAGCTCGCAGAATAAAGCGATGCAAAAATAATTATTTTTTATATAAAATTGTTTTTATTCTATAAAGCGCCAAAACATGAAAAATGATATAAATGAGGTATCCCCATAATCGTACTGACCCGAAGAATAAAACTGCTTTATCAATTTTACCACACGCGGAACGGTATAAACGCCTCCCCCAAAAGAAATTCATGAATTGCTGATTTTTGTTCATTCTAACCTCCCAAAATCGAAATAAAAAGCGATCAAAAAACGTCACGTGCTCAAAATGGTACCAATAAAAACGTCAACTCGTCCCCAAAAAAATAAGACTCACATGACTCTGTGGGCCAAAATATGCAAAAATTATAGCTCTCAAAATGTGATGATTCAAAAACTATTTTTGCAATAAAAAGCGTCTTTTAGCGTGACAGCTGCCAATCATAAAACCCGCTATAAATAGTAAATCAAACCCCCCTTTATCACCCCCTTAGTAAGGGAAAAATAATAAAATTAAAAAAAAGTATTTATTTCCATTTTCCCATTAGGGTTAGGGTTAGGGTTGCGCTAAAGTTAGGGTTAGGGTTGGCGCTAAAGTTAGGATTAGGTTAGGGTTGGGATTAGGGGTGTGTTAGGGTTAGGTTTGTGGTTAGGGTTGGACTAGGGTTAGGGGTGGTTTGGGGTTAGGGTTGGAGTTAGAATTGGGGGGTTTCGCTGTTAGGCACATCAGGGGCTCTCCAAATGTGACATGGCGTCTGATCTCAATTCCAGCCAATTCCTGCGTTGAAAAAGTCAAACGGTGCTCCTTCACTTCTCAGCTCTGCCATGCGTCCAAACAGTAGTTTATCCCCACATATGGGGTATCAGCGTACTCTGGACCCAAGAGTTATTGTGCAATTTGTCCCTTTTCTTCTGCTACCCTTGGGAAAATAAAAAACTGGGGGCGAAAATATCATTTTTGTACAAAAAAAAATTTTTTTTGTTTTTTACGGCTGTACATTATAAACTTCTGTGAAGCACTTGGGGCTTCATAGCGCTCCACACATCTAGATAAGTTCCTTGTGGGGTCTATTTTCCAAAATGGGGCTCAATTTGTTTGGGATTTCCACTGTTTAGGCGCATCAGGGGCTCTCCAAATGCGACAGGACGCCCCCAGACCATTCCATCAAAGTCTGCAATCCAAAACGTCATACTTCCCCTTTCCGAGCCCTGACGTGCGCCCATACAGTAGTTTTCTCCCACATATTGGGTATCACGTACTCAGGACAAATTGGACAACAACTTTTGGGTTCCAATTTCTTCTGTTACCCTTGTGAAAATAAAATATTGGGGGCGAAAAAATCATTTTGTAAAAAAAAAAAAGATTTTTTATTTTTTTACGGCTGTACGTTATAAACTTCTGTGAAGCACTTCGGGGTTCAAAGTGCTCACCACACATCTAGATAAGTTCCTTGTGGGGTCTATTTTGCCAAAATGGGGTCACTTGTGGGGGGTTTCCACTGTACAGGTACATCAGGGGCTCTCCAAATGTGACATGACGCCCCCAGACCATTCCATCAAAGTCTGCAATCCAAAACGCCCACTACTTCCCTTCCGAGCCTGACGTGCGCCCATACAGTAGTTTTCTCCCACATATTGGGTATCGCGTACTCAGGACAAATTGGACAACAACTTTTGGGTTCCAATTTCTTCTGTTACCCTTGTGAAAATAAAATATTGGGGACGAAAAAATCATTTTTGTAAAAAAAAAAATGTTTTATTTTACGGCTGTACGTTAATAACTTTAGTGAAACACCTGGGGTTAAAGTTCTCACCACACATCTAGATAAGTTCCTTGAGGGGTCTAGTTTCCAAAATGGGTCATTTATGGGGGTTTCCACTGTTTAGGCAGATCAGGAGCTCTCCAAACACGACATGGCGTCCAGCCAATTCTGCGTTGAAAAGTCAGACGGCGCTCCTTCCCTTCCAAACTCTGCCATGCACCAAACAGTGGTTTACGCCCACATATGGGGTATCAGCGCACTCAGGACAAATTGCACAATAACTTTTGGATCTTGTTACCCTTGGAAAAATAAAAATTAGGGTGAAAAGATCATTTTTGTGGAAAAAAATGATTTTTAAATTTTACGGCTCTACGTTATAAACATTGTGTGAAGCACTTGGGGGTTCAAATTGCTCACCAAAGATCTAGATAAGTTCCTTAGGGGTCTAGTTTCCAAAATGGGGTCATTTGTGGGGGGGTTTCCACTGTTTAGGCACATCAGGGGCTCTCCAAATGCAACATGGCATCCAACTCAATTCCAGCCAATTTGGTTGGAAAAAGTCAAATGGTGCTCCTTCCATTCCGAGCTCTGCCGTGCGCCCAAACAGTGGTTCCCACCCACTTTATGGGGTATCAGCGTACTCAGGACAAATGGACAACAACTTATGTGGTCCAATTTCTCCTGTTACCCTTGAGAAAAAAAAAAATTAGTGACTAAAAGATAATTTTTGTGGGAAAAAAAATAGGATTTTTTATTTTCATGCCCGGGCATTATAAACTTTTTGTGAAGCACTTGGGGGTTCAAAGTGCTCACCAAAGATCTAGATAAGTTCCTTAGGGGTATAGTTTCCAAAATGGGGTCATTGTGGGGGTTTCCACTGTTTAGGCTCATCTGGGGCACTGCAAACGGAACATGACCCCCATCAACGTCTGCATTCCAAAACGTTACTACTTCCTTCCAAGCCCTACCGTGCACCCAAACAGTTTTCCACCACCCACATATGGGGTATCAGCGTACTCAGGACAAATTGGACAACAACTTTTGGGGTCCAATTTCCTTGGGAAAATTCAAAAATTTGGGACTAAAAATCATTTTTGTGGAAAAATTGTTTTTTTTTTTTTTTTCACACCCAGGCATTATAAGCTTTTGTGAAACACTTGGGGGTTCAAAGTGCTCACAACAGATCTAGATAAGTACCTTGGGGGTCTATTTCCAAAATTGTGTCACTTGTGGGGGGTTTCCACTGTTTAGCGCATCAGGGGCTCTCCAAACACGACATGGCGTCCAATTCATTCCAGCCCAATTTTAGTTTGAAAAAGTCAAACGGCGCTCCTTCCCTTACGAGCTCTGCCGTGTGCCCAAACAGTGGTTTTCCCCACATATTGGGTATTGGCGTACTCAGGAGAAATTGCATAACAACTTATCTGTCCATTTCTCCTTTTACCCTTGTGAAATAAAAAAAAAGTTTGTAAAAGATCATTTTGTGGCTAAAAAGTTAATATTCATTTTTTCCTCACGTTGCTTTAGTTCCTGTGAAGCACCTGAAGGGTTAAGAATCTTCTTGAATGTGGGTTTTGAGTACCTTGAGGGGTGCAGTTTTTGAATGGTGTCACTTTTGGGTTTTTCTGCCATATGACCCCTCAAAGTGACTTCAAATGAGAGGTGGTCCCTAAAAAAAAATGGCTTTGTAAATTTTGTTGTAAAAATGAGAAATCGCTGGTCAACTTTTAACCCTTATAACTTCCTAACAAAAAAAAATTTTGGTTCCAAAATTGTGCTGATGTAAAGTAGACATGTGGGAAATGTTATTTCTTAACTATTTTGTGTGATTATTTCTCTGTTTTAAGGGAAAAAAAATTAAAAGTTTAAAAAAAATTGAAAATTTTTTTAAAAATTTTTTGTTTTTTTGGGCGCCATTTTTGGGGTTTTTTTTTCCCAAAAAAAAAAGCAATTTTTTATCGAAGAAATTTTACTTCTAAGTAAATTAAAATTATGTCACGAAAAAACTTTCCCAGAATCCAAAGCCTTTTGAAGCGTTCCGAGTTTAACCTCAAGAGCGGGGTTCAAATTGTAAAAATTGGCCCGGTCTTTAACGGCAAACTGCCCCCTATTTTTTGGGGGTTTACATCATATTTAATTTTTGGGTCTTGCCCCGTGGAAGGTTTTTACCCCCAAATTTTTTCCCCACATTCCACTTTGGGCCCCAACTTTTCTAAATTGAAAGGGGGGGTTGAAAACGGTTTCCCCCTTTTGGGTTTTGACAATTGGATTACCGTTTAAAACTTCTGCTGTTTTTGTTTTTTTGGGCCCAAACCCCAAATGGTGTGATCATGAACTTTGCCCTTTTTTTGGGGTTTTCCTTTTTCTGAAAAATTACAAGTGTTCATCCATCAAGGGGAAATTTAAAATTGGGGTCCAAATTGTTTCGCAGCGAAAAACCCCCAAACAAAATGTTAGCTTTGGATACTTTTTTTACACAACCTATGTACCTGAAATCTGTGGTTATTCTTGAAGATGTTTGGAAAACTGGGGGGTTTTCCCAAAATTTTTTCTAGAAAATTTAAAAGGGTTTTTTAAACCCCCCTTTTTGAAGGCTAAAATGATCACCCCAAAATTTTTTCTTTTTGATTTCTTTTTTGTTTTTCCCAATTTGGGTTTTGTAAAAATAAACTTTTTAAATTTTTCCCGATTTTTAAAACGATTTTTGGGCTTGCAGCTTTTTTTCCCAAATCTAAAAATTTTTGCCTATTTTTTTTTTGGTTTTGGGGTTTTTTTTAATTTATCGTTAGATAAGGGGTTTTTTTGTAATACTCAAAAATTCAAAATTTTTAAAATTTTGCAACACCAAAAAAAAACACGGTTTGGTTTCCCTCCACAGCGCCCGATTGAAGAGGGCTGCCCCCAAAAGGGTAAATATTTTTTTGGGGTCTTTGATGAAAAACCAAACCCCAAAATTTTAAAACTGAAAGAGCCCTTTTATTTCTGAATAAACAAAAACGTTTGTTTTGGGGGGCCCGGTTTTTGGTCACTTTTTTTAAAATTACCCTCAAAGTTAAAAATTTAAAAAAACATGGGAAAACCCAAAGTTTCAATCAGTTTTTAATACGTTATCAAAAAAAAATTAAAAATCCATGAAATGATTGATGTGTGCAATCGGGGTACAATTGCATGAAAAAAACATCCTACTAAATAAAAGCCATAGAAAATTATTAAAAAGGGGAAGTACCTAAAGGGCCTCCCCAATAAATCTGAGCTTTTCAGAAATGTTGCGTTGTCGGGGGCCGACTGGTTCTTCCCTATGTTTTTTTTCCCGTTTCCATTCCTTGTATTTTTAAAACTTTAACCCTTTTTTTTGACTTTTGGGCCCTCGTGGGGGAAAATTTTCCCCTTTTTTAAAAAAAAAAAGAACTGGTGTTGCTCCTTTGTGTGGGGTTTTAATTTGACCGGGGGAAAATTAACCCCGATTAGAAAACTTCTAAGCCCAAAACCTGAATCTTTATTTTTGAGGTTTTTAAAAAGGGGGGGAAACCCAAGAAAAAAGGGGCAGATAAAAAGGCCCCATTCCCAAAATTTTAAACCGGGGAAGGGTTATTTTAAAAAGGGGTTGAAATTTGGGGCCCCCTGTAGTGTATAAAAAGGAATTTTGGGGTTACCTAATTCTGAAAAAAATTTACGAACCCCTTTTTGCTTTTAAAAAGGGGGTTTTTCCCTTTTATTTAAAATTGTGAATTTTCACATCGAATAAAAATGACGCAGATTTTTTTAGTTTTGACCTCCCCAACCCCCCTTAATTTTGTCCCCAATTCTTTTTTTGTTTTTAACGCTTCACCATGCTAATTTTTTTTTTATGCTTTTTTTTTTTTTTTTTCCCCATCTTCCAAAAGCTTTAACATGTTTTTTTTTTTTCCCCCCTTTTTTGTTTTGCCCCCAAAAAAAATTTTTCCCCTTCCACAAAAAGGGCTTTTTTTTGGGCCCCACAAGAAAAGATCAGTGGGGGGGGCCCAAACCCCCCCTTTTTAAAAAAAAAAGCTTTTTTTTTTAAACGCTGTTTTGGAAAAACTGGTGTATTTTGCGTGCCAAAAAGAAAATGGAAAAAAAAAAAAAGGGGTTTCGGGTTTCCCTTTTTAAATAAAAAAAATGGATTAAATGCAAAAACATTTTTCCCCGGGTTTTCTGATATTTGGGGGGTTTTAAAATTTAGGGGAATATCTGTAAAGGAGCAGACAGTAAGGGAAAGGGGGCCCCCTTGCGTTTTGCAATTAAAAATCCCCCAAAACCAAGCCTGTTGCCTAGTACTTTTTTTAAATTTAAACCCCCCATCATTTTCCCTTGCATTTAGCACGATACATATAACCCCTTTTTCAACATAACTCCCTGCCCCCTTTCCACGTTTTTCTATATACCCACAACACGGGCCGCATTCCCTGCACAAATTTTATATTTTTATAAAATTTTAAATTTATATTTTTAACACTTTAAACCTGCTAGCCCCGGGGGTTGGAAAACATTTTTTTTTTGGATTGGTCTCCCCCCCGGGGATTGTTTGCCCCCCTTTTCCGGGGATGCAGGTCCCCCCCCCCCCCCCCAACCCGGGGATGCGGGGAACCCCTTCTTCCCCACCCCGGGATCAGGGTTTCCCTTTCCCCCCCCCCCCCCAAACCGGTTGCATGGTCCCCCCCCCCCCCAAACCGGATGGTCCCTCTCCCCCCCCAACCTGGTAGTGGGCCCCCCCCCCCCCAAACCCGGTTTTGGGGGTGCCCTCCCCCCCCAACCGGGGAGCAGGTCCCCTCCCCCCAAAAACCGATATGAAGGGGCCCCTCCCCCCCTCCGGGGAAAAAAAGGAACCCCCCCCCCCCAATCCTGGAAGCATGGCCCCCTTTGCCCAAAAACCAGGAATGCAGGCCCCCTTCACCCCCAACCTGGTAGCATATCCCCCACCCCCCCCCCCGGTTTCAAAACCCCCTCACCCCCCAATCCTGGGAAGGGTCCCCCCTATCCCAAAATTTTAGGATATTTTTTCCCCCAAACCCCCTTTTTTGGATGCTGGTCCGCCATCCCCTATCCGGGTTTTATACATAGCCCCCTCCCCCCAACCGGTTTTGGGCCCCCCTCCCCCCCCAACCCGTAGGCATAGCCCCCCACCCCCCAAACCGGGTAGGGCATGGCACCCCCACCCTATTTGGGATATAGTCCCCCCACACCCCCCTTTTTTGGTATGCAGGGTTCCGTCATCCCCCCCCCCTTTTTTAAATAGCCCCCCCCCCCCCCCAAGGGGGTATTTTTGGTCCCCTCCCCCCCCAACCCGGGTTTGCAGGGTCCCCCCCCCCCCACCCCCCCCTGGTATGCAGGTACCCCTTAAACCTGGGGGGGGTTTCCCTTTCCCCCCCCCAAACCCGGTATGCTGGCCCCCTAAACCCCCCAAATTCCTGGTAGGGTCCCCCCCCCCCAAAATCCGGGTAGCATGGTCCCCAAAAACCCCCCCAATCCCGGTGTGCGGGTGCCCCCCCCCCCCAATTTGGGGGGGCGGCCCCCCTCCCCCCCAACCTGATTTGAGGGTCTCCCCCCCCCAATCCGGGAAATTGCATTTCCCCTAACCCCCAACCTGGTATGCAGGGGCCCCCTTTTCCCCAACCCGGGAAAAGGGGTTTCCCCCCCCCCCCCAACCCGGATGGCAGGTCCCCTCCCCCCCCCCCCCCTGGTATGCATCCCCCCCTCCCCCCCCCCGGGACAGGCCCCCCCTCACCCCTACTAGGAAAATTTTACCCCCCCCCCCTATTCGGGTTCATGGCCGCTCATCCCCTATGGGGGTTTATCATCCCCCCCCTCTTCCCAATCCGGGTATTTTGGGCCCCCCTCACCCCCCCTTTCCTGTTTGGGTTTTCCCCCCCCCCCCCCAAATCCTGGTATCATGGTCCCCCTCCCCTATATGGATTTTTTTTCCCCCCACCCCCCTTTTTGGTTGCTTGGTGCTCCCCCCCCCCGGGGTATAATTCCCCTCCCCCCCAATCCGGTTTTTGCTTGGCCCCCCTCCCCCCCAAAACCTGTTTTGCAGGGCCCCCTCCCCCCTTTAATTTCCTGATGTGCAGGGCCCCCCCCCCCTAACCTGGATGCAGGTCCCCCCCCCCCAATCCTGTTTGCAGGGTCCCCTCCCCCCCCAATCCTGTTACATCCCCCCCCAAACCCCCCAAAATCCATATGCATGGCCCCCTCACCCCCCAACCTTTGATATCTTTGGTCCCCTCCCCCCCAACCCTGTTGCAGGGTCCCCCCCCCCCCTAACCCTGATGTGCAGGTAACCTCCCCCCAAATCCGATAGAGGCCCCTTTCACCCCCAAATCCGATATGCAGGGTTCCCCCCCCCCCCCAACCGTTTTGCTTGGCCCCCCACCCCCCAACCCTGATATCATGGTCCCCCCCCCCCCCCCCTGATATCCCCCCCCCTTCACCCTCAACCCGGTATGATGGTCCCCCCCCCCAACCCGGTATGCATTTCCCCACCCCCCAACCCGGGTTTTTATGGTCCCCCCCCCCCCCAACCGGGTAGCAGGGGTCCCCTCCCCCCCTAAATGGGGGATGGGGGGCCCCTCCCCCCAATCCGGAAAAAACAGGTGCCCCCCCCCCCTTTCCGGGTATTTTGGTTTTCCTCACCCCCAATCCGATAGAGGGTTTCCCCCCCCCCCCCAATCCGGGTTGATTGCCCCCCCCCCCCCCCTTTTTTTGTGGGTTGATGGTACCCCCTCACCCCCCTACCTTGTATACAGGGTTTCCCCCTCCCCCCCCTTTCTGATTGCATGGTCCTCTCCCCCCCCCCCCCCGGTAGCAGGGTCCCCTCACCCCCCTACCTGGTATGCTGGCCCCCCCCCCCCCCAAAACCCCTTTTTCCGGTCCTTCACCCCCATCCTGGTATGCGGGTTCCCTCCCCCCCCTATCATGGTTCAGGCCCCCTTCACCCCCAATCCTGTTTTGCTTGGCCCCCTTCCCCCCAACCCTTTAAACTTTTTTTCCTCTCACCCCCCCTGGTATGGGGGGCCCCCAAACCCCCCTATCCGGGTTGCATGGTCCCTCACCCCCCAATTTTGGGAAGCATGGTCCTCCCCCCCACCAACCCGGTATCTGGCCCCCCCCCCCCCAAACCTGGAAAGGGTTGGTTTCCCCTCCCCCCCAAATCCTGGATGAGGGTTCCCCCCCCCCTTTTAGGATTTTGGGTTTCCCCCCCCAAAACCCCAAACCTTTGGTATGCTCCCCCCAACACCCCCAAATTGGGGAGCGGTACCCCCCCCCCCAAACCCCCTGGTATGCTTGGTCCTCTCACCCCTTTTTCAGGATACTTTCCCCCCCCCCCTTTTTCCTGGGGGGCTTTGGTCCCCTCACCACCCTATCCGGCATGCATGGTCCCCTCCCCCCCAAAAATTGGTAAAAGGGTCCTCCTCCCCCTCCTATCCGGTATGCGGGTCCCCCCCCCCCCCCCAACCCGGGAATGCAGGCCGCTCACCCCCCAACCGGGAATGCATCCCCCCCTTCCCCTTTCCCAAATTCCTGGAAGCAGGTCCCCCCCCCCCCCAAGGGGGAAATTGCATGGTCCCCCCCCCCCCAATTGGGGAAATCCCTTTTTTCCCCCCCCCCCCCAACCCGGGAAAATACTTGGTCCCCCCCCCCCCCCCCCCCCAAAAATCCGGAAAGAGGGTCCCCCCCCCCCCCATTTTTGGTGTGCATGGCCCCCCCAAAAACCCCCCCCAACCGGGTGTGCAGGGTCCCCCCTCCCCCCCAATCCTGGTTGCATGGTCCACCCCCCCCCAACCCGGTGTAGGTCCACTCAAACCCCCCCCGGTGTGAAAAGGCCACCCCCCCCAATCCGGGTGGCAGGGTTCCACCACCCCCCAACCCTGGGGGCATGGTCCACTAAAACCCCCCCAAAATCCTGGTGTGCATAGTCCACTCACCCCCCAATCCTGGTGTGCATAGTCCCACTCACCCCCCCCCAATCCGGGGTGTGCTAGCCCCATCACCCCCCCAAACCTGGGGCATGGCCCCCTCCCCCCCCAATCCGGGAGAGCAGGGTCCCCCACCCCCCAATCTGGAAGGGGTTCCCCTCACCCCCCAAATCTGGTAGGGCATGGTCCTCTCCCCCCCAAAACCATATGCTCTACCCCCTCACCCCTATCCGGGTATGCATGCTCCCTCTCACCCCCTATCCATATGTAGGTCACACTCCCCCCTTTTAAACTGACACAACAAAAAAAACTTTTCTCACATTTCCTTCCCCTTGCTCCAGGCTGTCCCGTTCGCGGAGGCGGGGGAGATCTGCAAATGTTTTTATTAAAATGGCGCCGGATGGCACGCGAAATGGCGATTCTGCCGCACTTCCAGCCCCCCCCCCCAAATGAAGGCTGCTCAACGCTCCCTGGTCGGGTAAGTAGACCCCGGAGATCGCGGATGCATCATGTCTACGCTACTGTGACTCTGGCCCCATAACAAATCCTCACCGCTGTACCCCTCTTCGTCTGGAGCCAGATGGCAGCGCGCGTTCGTTTGCCATCAAAAAGGTTTTCAGACAGAGGACCTCCCACGTTGATATATGCCACATACATCCCTCCCCTACCCTACACGGGTGTAAAAAACCCCCTTATTAGTCCTTAGAAGGAATTGGTTTACTGGATATGTGGATTCAACAATGGAACCCCACACAACTAAAACATCCAAATCTCTCCCTATCTCGGAAAAACTCTCCCTCACTCCCTGATCCGGAGCGGAGCCTACGTGCCAAAGGCGGGCAATTGATAAGACCTTTACGCTGTGCGGCCAGTCAATCATTTAAAAGCCAAAAACCCAACGGCTGGGTTTTACATTTGGGGGCAGCAACCCTGAAAGTTTTTGATCTAAAGAGTGCCAAACATGCAGGGCGTGACTCAACTCCCGCCAAAAACCCCGGAAATGCTCGCTACATAGTGTTTTGCAACTAAAAAGCTGAAATTGGTCATTTTGCACTTAATTAGAGACCTACTTAGGGAAGCGCCATGCCAAAATATTTTTTTAATGTTTTTTTTTTTTACTAGGGAAAAACCCTTCACGACCAAAGGGGGTATTTTCTTTTTTTGCACTTTTGTTTTTTTGCCCTTTTTCTCCCAACCCATAACTTTTTTTTAAAAATTTTTCGGTAAATTTTGGCCAATTTAAAGGGGTTGTTTTTTTTTTTTGGGCAAATTTACTTTTTGAACATCCATTTTTTACATATTTGTAGGGAACAGGAACAAAATTCCAAGTGGGTGAAATTTAAAAAAAATGCAACCCAGATTTTTTTTTTTTTCCCGTTCAAAATCTAAAAAAGATCCATTTTTATTCCCAGGTCATTACGAGTTCAACACCAAAAAAGTCTGGGCTTTTTTTTTTAATGGTGAAAAAAAACCCAAATTAAATAAAAAAAAAAAAAAAAAAACGCCACTTTCTGAACCTGTAGCCTTTATTTTTCTTGTCTTGGCTGGTGGGGCTTAAAATTTGCTCCCAACTGAGTTTTTATTGATACCCGTTTTGGTGCAGTGAGCGGTGGGCCAAAAAAGGGATCTGAAGTTTTGAAATTTTTTTTTTGTTTGTGCTGTAAACCCAAATCCTAACAGAACATTGTAAAATTTTGAAACCAGGGTATGGGAAAAATTAAAATTTTTTTTAAAATTGCTTTTTTTTTGTTTAAAGTATAAAACTTTAAAAGACTTGTATTATATAGATTGTAAATAATGAAATAACAAATTTTGTAATGTCGAATGAGCATGTTTCTTAAAAAAAAAACGTTTTTGTTTTTTTTTTTTCATTCCACACACAAAAAGTGTAAAAAGAGATAAAACATTGAGTCCTGGAATGGAGCAATAAAAAATCATGTCATCAAAAAATTAAGTCTACACAAGTCCAAAAAATGACACCATATTCTCAAAGCATAAATTTTACATTTTTAAAGTAAAAAACACAAACAAAAAATCATATGGATGTGGCAAAAAAATTATTTAAATTTCAGCTGCAGAGGAAGGAAAAGAGCCACGTATTCATTATGATGGGGAGGGGACCCCCGATCAGGGGGTTACCTCAGATAAAAAAAGTGGACTGGGGCCCCCCCCCTGGGGGCCCCCTACTCACTCCGTCAAATTTGAGGTCCAGGGATGGTTTGCTGTAAGCGCTCCCAAAAATTTTTTTATTTTTTTTCGGACAGGAACTTGGAAACACCCGTGGTCTAAGGCCAGGGTACCAGCGCTGGACCCCAAAACCCTCCCCTTTGGGGGTCGTATTTAATCAAAGTCCCCCAGAATCCTTTCCGGGGCCCGGGGGAGAGGGGAGCTTCCCTGGGGGGACCAAACCACACGTGCGACTGGTTCCTCGCCCGGGGGAAGCTGGGGACGCGCCGAAAACCCCCTGAGGGGGCCCCTTGGGGCTTTTGGCTGGTGGTACCCACACAAAATTTTTTTTTAAATGTGTGGTGCTTTGCGTTGATGGCGCGCTATTACATGTTTAACAGTATGCTTTAGCGCTGCGGGGACAGGCATTTCAAAGTTTATCACGTTTTTCACCCGCCTTCCCCTTGGGGGATCTTTAACTACATAATGGCCCGCAGAAATCCTTTCGGCCCCGGGGGATGAGGAGAGTTTTTCCTGGGGGGGGCCAAAACCCCACACGGGGTCACTGCGTTCCCCCCCGGGGGAAACTGGGGGAAAACGCCCCGAAAAACCCCCCGAGGGTCCCTGTGGCGCTAAGCTTGTGAGTCTCCACACAAATTTTTATTAAAAAATTTGAGTGCTTCAGCCTCGGTGACAGCGCTGTACAAGGATGTGGTGATCTTTGTCCGGGGGCGAAGTGCAGGACGAGAGGGACAGGAGCGGGGAGTTCGCGCTCAATATTTGAGTGGGGGGGGGCGTGGCCTAACTTTTCCCGGTCTTGAGCAGGAAGACGCGCCTCTGGGGTTTTTTTCCTGCGCTTTCCCCACTGTGGCGGCCCTTACAAGGCTCCCCGGGCTCCTAGAAAGCCCCCCTCATAAGACCCAAGGCCAGCTGGGGGGTGCGATTCCTCACCCCGCAGGGACGTCGCTATCCTGCAGCTGCATCTCTTAAAAAAAATTG
>JARQOD010012577.1:0-19078 GCA_033576555.1 Oophaga sylvatica | reverse complement strand
TTGCCATGCAGCAGAGCCGAGTTTGCCATGCAGCAGAGCCGATTTGCCATGCAGCAGAGCCGAGTTTGCCATGCAGCAGAGCGAGTTTGCCATGCAGCAGAGCCGAGTTTGCCATGCAGCAGAGCCGATTTGCCATGTAGCAGAGCGAGTTTCATGCACAGAGCGAGTTTGTCATTGCAGCAGCAGTTTGTCATGCAGCAGAGCTGAGTTTGTCATGCAGCAGAGCCGAGTTTGCCATGTAGCAGAGCTGAGTTTGCCATGTCAGCAGAGCTGAGTTTGTCATGCAGCAGAGCCGAGTTTGCCATGTAGCAGTGCGGTTTGCCATGCTAGCAGAGCTGAGTTTGTCATGCAGCAGAGCTGTTTGCCATGCAGCAGAGCTGATTTGCCATGCAGCAGAGCTGAGTTTGTCATGCAGCAGAGCTGAGTTTGCCATGCAGCAGAGCTGAGTTTGCCATGTAGCAGAGTGAGTTTGTCATGTAGCAGCGCTGTTTGCCATGAGCAGAGCTGAGTTTTGCATGCTAGCAGAGCTGTTTGCCATGTAGCAGAGCTGATTTGCATGCAGCAGAGCTGAGTTTGCCATGCAGCAGAGCTGAGTTTGCCATGAGCAAGCTGAGAGACAGCGTTTGCCATGCAGCAGAGCTGAGTTTGCCATGAGCAGAGCAGACTTTGCCATGCAGCAGAGCTGCGTTTGCCATGTAGCAGAGCTGCGTTTGCCATGTAGCAGAGCTGAGTTTGCCATGCAGCAGAGCTAGGTTTGTCATGTAGCAGAGCTGGTTTGCCATGCAGCAGAGCTGAGTTTGCCATGCAGCAGAGGTGAGTTTGTCATGCACAGAGCGAGTTTGTCATGCAGCAGAGCCGAGTTTGCCATGCAGCAGAGCGTAGTTTGCATGCAGCAGAGCCGAGTTTGCCATGCAGCAGAGCCGAGTTTGCCATGCAGCAGAGGTCCGAGTTTGCCATGCAGCAGAGCCGAGTTTGCCATGCAGCAGAGCCGAGTTTGCCATGCAGCCAGGCACGAGTTTGCCATGCAGCAGAGCCGAGTTTGCCATGCAGCAGGGCCGAGTTTGCCATGCAGCAGGGCCGAGTTTGCCATGCAGCAGGGCCGAGTTTGCCATGCAGCAGGCCGAGTTTGCCATGCAGCAGAGCCGAGTTTGCCATGCAGCAGAGCCGAGTTTGCCATGTAGAGAGCCGAGTTTGCCATGCAGCAAGCCGAGTTTGCCATGCAGCAGAGCCGAGTTTGCCATGCAGCAGAGCCGAGTTTGTCATGCAGCAGAGCCGAGTTTGCCATGCAGCAGAGCCGAGTTTGCCATGCAGCAGAGCCGAATTTGCCATGCAGCAGTGCCGAGTTTGCCATGCAGCAGAGCCGAGTTTGCCATGCAGCAGAGCCGAGTTTGTCATGTAGCAGAGCTGAGTTTGTCATGTAGCAGAGCTGAGTTTGTCATGTAGCAGAGCTGAGTTTGCCATGTAGCAGAGCTGAGTTTGCCATGTAGCAGAGCTGAGTTTGTCATGCAGCAGAGCTGTTTGCCATGCAACAGAGCTGATTTTGCCATGCAGCAGAGCGAGTATGTAAAGCAGCAGAGCTGAGTTTGCCATGTAGCAGTGCAGTTTGCCATGTAGCAGAGCTGCGTTTGCCATGCAGCAGAGCTGAGTTTGCCATGCAGCAGAGGTGAGTTTGTCATGCACAGAGCTGAGTTTGTCATGCAGCAGAGCTGAGTTTGCCATGTAGCAGAGGTGAGTTTGTCATGTAGCAGAGCTGAGTTTGTCATGTAGCAGAGCTGAGTTTGCCATGCAGCAGAGGTGAGTTTGTCAAGTAGGAAAGGTGAGTTTGTCATGTAGCAGAGGTGAGTTTGTCATGCAGCAGAGCTGAGTTTGCCATGCAGCAGAGCCGAGCCGAGTTTGCCATGCAGCAGAGCGGCGTTTGCCATACAGCAGTGCTGAGTTTGCCATGTAGCAGTGCAGTTTGACATGTAGCAGTGCAGTTTGACATGTCGCAGTGCAGTTTGCCATGTAGCAGTGCAGTTTGCCATGTAGCAGAGCTGCGTTTTCCATGTAGCAGTGCAGTTTGCCATGCAGCAGAGCTGTTTGCCATGTAGCAGTGCAGTTTGCCATGTAGCAGAGCTGCGTTTGCCATGTAGAAGTGCTGCGTTTGCCATGTAGCAGTGCTGAGCTTGTCATGCAGCAGAGCGGAGTTTGCCATACAGCAGTGCTGAGTTTGTCATGCAGCAGAGCCGAGTTTGCCATACAGCAGAGCCGAGTTTGCCATACAGCAGAGCTGAGTTTGCCATGTTGCAGAGGTGAGTTTGTCATGTAGCAGCGCTGTTTGCCATGCAGCAGAGCTGAGTTTGTCATGCGCAGAGCTGAGTTGCCATGCAGCAGAGCTGCGTTTGCCATGTAGCAGAGCTGCGTTTGCCATGCAGCAGAGCTCAGTTTGCCATGTAGCAGTGCAGTTTGCCATGTAGCAGAGCTGCGTTTGCCATGCAGCAGAGCTGAGTTTGCCATGTAGCAGAGCTGAGTTTGTCATGCAGCAGAGCTGAGTTTGTCATGTAGCAGAGGTGAGTTTGTCATGTAGCAGAGCTGAGTTTGTCATGTAGCAGAGCTGAGTTTGCCATGCAGCAGAGGTGAGTTTGTCAAGTAGGAGAGGTGAGTTTGTCATGTAGCAGAGGTGAGTTTGTCATGCAGCAGAGCCGAGTTTGCCATGCAGCCGAGCCGAGTTTGCCATGCAGCAGAGCCGAGCCGAGTTTGCCATGCAGCAGAGCGGCGTTTGCCATACAGCAGTGCTGAGTTTGCCATGTAGCAGTGCAGTTTGACATGTAGCAGTGCAGTTTGCCATGTAGCAGTGCAGTTTGCCATGTAGCAGAGCTGCGTTTTCCATGTAGCAGTGCAGTTTGCCATGCAGCAGAGCTGTTTGCCATGTAGCAGTGCAGTTTGCCATGTAGCAGAGCTGCGTTTGCCATGTAGCAGTGCTGCGTTTGCCATGTAGCAGTGCTGAGCTTGTCATGCAGCAGAGCGGAGTTTGCCATACAGCAGTGCTGAGTTTGTCATGCAGCAGAGCCGAGTTTGCCATACAGCAGAGCCGAGTTTGCCATACAGCAGAGCTGAGTTTGCCATGTTGCAGAGGTGAGTTTGTCATGTAGCAGCGCTGTTTGCCATGCAGCAGAGCTGAGTTTGTCATGCAGCAGAGCTGAGTTTGTCATGTAGCAGAGCTGAGTTTGTCATGTAGCAGAGCTGAGTTTGCCATGTAGCAGAGCTGAGTTTGCCATGTAGCAGAGCTGAGTTTGCCATGTAGCAGAGCTGAGTTTGTCATGCAGCAGAGCTGTTTGCCATGCAACAGAACTGATTTTGCCATGCAGCAGAGCTGAGTTTGCCATGCAGCAGAGCTGCGTTTGCCATGTAGCAGAGCTGCGTTTGCCATGTAGCAGAGCTGCGTTTGCCATGTAGCAGAGCAGACTTTGCCATGCAGCAGAGCTCAGTTTGCCATGTAGCAGTGCAGTTTGCCATGTAGCAGAGCTGCATTTGCCATGCAGCAGAGCTGAGTTTGCCATGCAGCAGAGGTGAGTTTGTATGCAACAGAGCTGAGTTTGTCATGCAGCAGAGCTGAGTTTGCCATGTAGCAGAGGTGAGTTTGTCATGTAGCAGAGCTGAGTTTGTTATGTAGCAGAGCTGAGTTTGCCATGTAGCAGAGCTGAGTTTGTCATGCAGCAGAGGTGAGTTTGTCATGTAGCAGTGCTGAGCTTGTCATGCAGCAGAGCGGAGTTTGTCATGCAGCAGAGCCGAGTTTGCCATACAGCAGAGCCGAGTTTGCCATACAGCAGAGCTGAGTTTGCCATGTTGCAGAGGTGAGTTTGTCATGTAGCAGCGCTGTTTGCCATGCAGCAGAGCTGAGTTTGTCATGCAGCAGAGCTGAGTTTGTCATGTAGCAGAGCTGAGTTTGTCATGTAGCAGAGCTGAGTTTGTCATGTAGCAGAGCTGAGTTTGTCATGTAGCAGAGCTGAGTTTGCCATGTAGCAGAGCTGAGTTTGTCATGCAGCAGAGCTGTTTGGCATGCAACAGAGCTGATTTTGCATGCAGCAGAGCCGAGTATGTAAAGCAGCAGAGCTGAGTTTGCCATGCAGCAGAGCTGCGTTTGCCATGTAGCAGAGCTGCGTTTGCCATGTAGCAGAGCTGCGTTTGCCATGTAGCAGAGCAGACTTTGCCATGCAGCAGAGCTCAGTTTGCCATGTAGCAGTGCAGTTTGCCATGTAGCAGAGCTGCGTTTGCCATGCAGCAGAGCTGAGTTTGCCATGCAGTAGAGCTGAGTTTGCCATGCAGCAGAGGTGAGTTTGTCATGCAGCAGAGTGAGTTTGTCAGTTTGTCATGTAGCAGAGCTGAGTTTTCATGTAGCAGAGGTGAGTTTGTCATGTAGCAGAGGTGAGTTTGTCATGCAGCAGAGCTGAGTTTGCCATGCAGCAGAGCGGAGTTTGCCATACAGCAGTGCTGAGTTTGCCATGTAGCAGTGCAGTTTGACATGTAGCAGTGCAGTTTGACATGTAGCAGTGGCAAGTTTGACATGTAGCAGAGCTGCGTTTTCCATGTAGCAGTGCAGTTTGCCATGCAGCAGAGCTGTTTGCCATGTAGCAGTGCAGTTTGCCATGTAGCAGAGCTGCGTTTGCCATGTAGCAGTGCTGCGTTTGCCATGTAGCAGTGCTGCGTTTGCCATGTAGCAGTGCTGAGCTTGTCATGCAGCAGAGCGGAGTTTGCCATACAGCAGTGCTGAGTTTGTCATGCAGCAGAGCCGAGTTTGCCATACAGCAGAGCCGAGTTTGCCATACAGCAGAGCTGAGTTTGCCATGTTGCAGAGGTGAGTTTGTCATGTAGCAGCGCTGTTTGCCATGCAGCAGAGCTGAGTTTGTCATGCAGCAGAGCTGAGTTTGTCATGTAGCAGAGCTGAGTTTGTCATGTAGCAGAGCTGAGTTTGCCATGTAGCAGAGCTGAGTTTGCCATGTAGCAGAGCTGAGTTTGTCATGCAGCAGAGGTGAGTTTGTCATGCAGCAGAGGTGAGTTTGCCATGTAGCAGAGCTGCGTTTGCCATGCAGCAGAGCTGAGTTTGCCATGCAGCAGAGGTGAGTTTGTCATGCAACAGAGCTGAGTTTGTCATGCAACAGAGCCGAGTTTGCCATGCAACAGAGCCGAGTTTGCCATGTAGCAGAGCTGAGTTTGTCATGTAGCAGAGCTGAGTTTGCCATGCAGCAGAGGTGAGTTTGTCATGTAGCAGAGGTGAGTTTGTCATGCAGCAGAGGTGAGTTTGTCATGCAGCAGAGCCGAGTTTGCCATGCAGCAGAGCCGAGTTTGCCATGCAGCAGAGCCGAGTTTGCCATGCAGCAGAGCCGAGTTTGCCATGCAGCAGAGCAGAGTTTGCCATGCAGCAGAGCAGAGTTTGCCATGCAGCAGAGCCGAATTTGCCATGCAGCAGAGCCGAGTTTGCCATGCAGCAGAGCCGAATTTGTCATGCAGCAGAGCCGAGTTTGCCATGCAGCAGAGCCGAATTTGCCATGCAGCAGTGGTGAGTTTGTCATGTAGCAGCGCTGAGTTTGCCATGCAGCAGAGCCGAGTTTGCCATGCAGCAGAGCCGAGTTTGCCATGCAGCAGTGCCTAATTTGCCATGCAGCAGAGCCGAGTTTGCCATGCAGCAGAGCCGAGTTTGCCATGCAGCAGAGCCGAGTTTGCCATGCAGCAGAGCCGAATTTGCCATGCAGCAGTGCCGAGTTTGCCATGCAGCAGAGCCGAGTTTGCCATGCAGCAGAGCCGAGTTTGCCATGCAGCAGAGCCGAGTTTGTCATGCAGCAGAGCCGAATTTGCCATGCAGCAGTGCCGAGTTTGCCATGTAGCAGAGCTGAGTTTGCCATGTAGCAGAGCTGAGTTTGTCATGCACAGAGCCGAGTTTGTCATGTAGCAGTGCAGTTTGTCATGCAGCAGTGCTGAGTTTGTCATGCAGCAGAGCCGAATTTGCCATGCAGCAGAGCCGAGTTTGCCATGCAGCAGAGCCGAGTTTGTCATGCAGCAGAGCCGAATTTGCCATGCAGCAGTGCCGAGTTTGCCATGTTGCAGAGGTGAGTTTGTCATGTAGCAGCGCTGTTTGCCATGCAGCAGAGCTGAGTTTGTCATGCAGCAGAGCTGAGTTTGTCATGCAGCAGAGCTGAGTTTGTCATGCAGCAGAGCTGAGTTTGTCATGCAGCAGAGCTGAGTTTGTCATGTAGCAGAGCTGAGTTTGTCATGTAGCAGAGCTGAGTTTGTCATGTAGCAGAGCTGAGTTTGCCATGTAGCAGAGCTGAGTTTGCCATGTAGCAGAGCTGAGTTTGCCATGTAGCAGAGCTGAGTTTGTCATGCAGCAGAGCTGTTTGCCATGCAACAGAGCTGATTTTGCCATGCAGCAGAGCCGAGTATGTAAAGCAGCAGAGCTGAGTTTGCCATGCAGCAGAGCTGCGTTTGCCATGTAGCAGAGCTGCGTTTGCCATGTAGCAGTGCAGTTTGCCATGTAGCAGAGCTGCGTTTGCCATGTAGCAGAGCAGACTTTGCCATGCAGCAGAGCTCAGTTTGCCATGTAGCAGTGCAGTTTGCCATGTAGCAGAGCTGCGTTTGCCATGCAGCAGAGCCGAGTTTGTCATGCAGCAGAGCCGAGTTTGCCATGTAGCAGAGCTGAGTTTGTCATGCAGCAGAGCTGAGTTTGTCATGCAGCAGTGCCGAGTTTGTCATGCAGCAGAGCCGAATTTGCCATGTAGCAGTGCCGAGTTTGCCATGCAGCAGAGCCGAGTTTGTCATGCAGCAGAGCCGAATTTGCCATGCAGCAGAGCCGAGTTTGCCATGCAGCAGAGCCGAGTTTGCCATGCAGCAGAGCCGAGTTTGCCATGCAGCAGAGCCGAATTTGTCATGCAGCAGAGCCGAGTTTGCCATGCAGCAGAGCCGAGTTTGCCATGCAGCAGAGCCGAGTTTGCCATGTAGCAGAGCCGAATTTGCCATGCAGCAGAGCAGAGTTTGCCATGCAGCAGAGCCGAGTTTGCCATGCAGCAGAGCCGAGTTCGTCATGTAGCAGAGCCGAGTTTGTCATGCAGCAGAGCCGAATTTGCCATGCAGCAGAGCCGAGTTTGTCATGCAGCAGAGCCGAATTTGTCATGCAGCAGAGCCGAGTTTGCCATGCAGCAGAGCCGAGTTTGCCATGCAGCAGAGCCGAGTTTGTCATGCAGCAGAGCCGAATTTGTCATGCAGCAGAGCCGAGTTTGCCATACAGCAGAGCCGAGTTTGCCATGCAGCAGAGCCGAGTTTGCCATGCAGCCGCTCCGGTCTCATCGCCTCAGTGCGGGGCTCAGAATATCACCTCCCCCCACACACAGCTGCTTCCTGCTCTCGGGTCTTCACTGTTGGCAGGAGGCCCCGCCCCCTCCAGTGACGTCATCACTCCGTCCTAGTAGCTGCCGCCTACACACAGCTGCTTCCTGCCCTCGGGTCTTCACTGTTGGCAGGAGGCCCCGCCCCCTCCAGTGACGTCATCACTCCGTCCTAGTCGCTGCCGCCCACACACAGCTGCTTCCTGCCTTCGGTCGCACAGGACTCCGCCTCTTCCGGTGACGTCATCGCCGGTCTCTCCTGGCTTCCTGTGTCCCGGTGTGCGGCTCTGCAGGTGCAGGTCTGTACAGCGTCCTCGTCCTCCTCCTATGTCGCTGTGTCGACCCGCCACCACAATTGTGGGTTACCAGGGCAATGGGGTACTCAGAGCCGAGCCCGTAGAAGTCTATGGGGATTTTTGTCACAGGTAGCTGTGGCTCGGTCTGTGGCCCGGGCGGTCTGGCGTATGTTGTTGGGGATATATTTACAGGGGGTTGATTTATGTACAGTTCGTGACGCCACCTGTAGTATTCTGGTAATTAGTACCAGCGCTGCTGTAGATCTCTGAGGGGATGGTGAGGCAGCTAGATGACGGGTCCCCTACAGGTGGGACTCTTCCCTCAGGTCGGTAGTTAGGTAGGGATTGTGCAGGCATGCAGTAATAACTCAGTCTCACACAGTCAAAGTCTTTCCATACCTTTACTTGCAGAATGGTAAAGCAGGTCCCAGGGAGGCTGATGGGGTTGATGGAGGATGAGCTTTGAGGCAAACGGTTAAGCAAGTTAGGGGCCTCCTTTAACTCCAATGAAGCTGAGTACGACCAGCCTGAAGCGTAGTCCTCTCTGTGATTCCAGCTTATCTTTAGCTGTTCTGCCTGATCAGTGTTGTGGTTGGAGCCTTTTTTGTGAGAAAGGTGATTTCCTATATTGTCGTGCACTGACTCACGGTCCTCACTTCCTCTGACCCCAGTTACGTACTGACTGTATGGGCTTATCCGCCGCGACCTAGGGTCCGGTAGATTTCTGGCTATCTTATCACCTTGCTTGAAACAAAGATGATTCTTCGGTCCCCAGTAACCGGTAGATTCGTGCAGGTATTCTTCACCTATAGCACTTCCTTGCTTTCTTCCACTTTTGCCCTTCGACTTGCTCAGTTCTCAGGAGATATTTCAGCCTGTCTCCAGTGGGCACAGCTTTGACTAGGCTCGGGTACGTTAAAGTACCTATACTAGACTCCACAATTTTAAGCTGAAGATAGAGCAGAGTCCCTAAGACGTCTTGTCTCTCCTAAGTCTGGAACACACTCTCCTACTGACACTCCCTTCCACACCCCTACTGGGCGTGTTTGAAGGTACATGATGACATGAAGAACACTTAACCTTTACCTCTCCACTCATCCTCCTGGTATTGTGTACCAGGGCTACACATCGCCTCCATACTCCGCAGCGCTGTACACGCGTTAGTATCACAGTATAGCGCTTATTCACACCTGGATTCCTGGCTGTGCACTGGTTGCGTTTTCCTCTTTGCCTCCAGACAGTAATGTCCTCCCCTTTGTACCGGCCCCTCTAATAATTCTCTTTTCTTCCCCACATGATAATATTCCCCTACAGGCAGACATTAGAGATGAGCCACTTTCCCTTTTTTCGGGTTTCGGACCACCTGACTTTAACAAAAGTCGAGGCGAGTGAAATCGTCCGACTATCGGGAAAAGTCTGAGGTCCGACTGAAACACGAAACCCAATGCAAGTGAATGGGGAAGAAAAGTCTCCATGGAGAGGAGGAGAGTAACCACCTACAGGGCCCATTTCACTGCCAGCGACATCAATCATTATTAAGCTTCTCAACCTTCATTTACTCTATAATAATAGGAACGCACCGATATCTGGGGGGTTATGTGGATAAAGTTATGGGGGGCAGGGCCGGCTCCAGGTTATCCTGGGCCCCGGGCCAAAGAGTCTCAGTGGCCCTTTTACCACACACCACGATTCATGATGCTCCGATACGGGAGAGAAATATAGGTACAGTACAATGCCAAATACTTCACTTCTTCCATTACATGAGTGATTGTAAATTCTACAAAAGCTCAAAAACCGGACAGTATAGTCCTCCATACAGTATAATGGCCACCACATAGTGCTCCATACAGAATAATGAGCCCCATATATTACTCCATACAGAATAATGAGCCCCATATAATGCTCCATACAGAATAATGAGTCCCATATATTGCTCCATACAGAATAATGAGCCCCATATATTGCTCCATACAGAATAATGAGTCCCATATATTGCTCCATACAGAATAATGAGCCCCATATATTCCTCCATACAGAATAATGAGCCCCATATATTGCTCCATACAGAATAATGAGCCCCATATATTGCTCCATACAGAATAATGAGCCCCATATATTGCTCCATACAGTATAATGGCCACCACATAGTGCTCCATACAGAATAATGAGCCCCATATATTGCTCCATACAGAATAATGAGCCCCATATATTGCTCCATACAGTATAATGGCCACCACATAGTGCTCCATACAGAATAATGAGCCCCATATATTGCTCCATACAGAATAATGAGTCCCATATATTGCTCCATACAGAATAATGAGCCCCATATATTCCTCCATACAGAATAATGAGCCCCATATATTCCTCCATACAGAATAATGAGCCCCATATATTGCTCCATACAGAATAATGAGCCCCATATATTGCTCCATACAGAATAATGAGTCCCATATATTGCTCCATACAGTATTATGGGCACCACATAGTGCTCCATACAGAATAATGAGCCCCATATATTCCTCCATACAGAATAATGAGCCCCATATATTGCTCCATACAGAATAATGAGCCCCATATATTGCTCCATACAGAATAATGAGCCCTATATATTGCTCCATACAGTATTATGGCCACCACATAGTGCGCCATACAGAATAATGAGCCCCATATATTGCTCCATACATAATTGGTCCCATATAATGTTCCATACAGTATATGATGAGCTCCACATAATGCTCCAGTATATGATGGTCCCCATATAATGTGCCATACAGTATAGGATGGTCCCCATAGAGTAGAATGAGCCCCACATATTGCTCCATACAGTATGAGTCGCATATAAAGCATATGATGGGCCCCATATATTGCTCCATACAGAATGGCCTCCATATAATGCTCCATTACAGAATAGGCCCCATATGATGCTACATACCCTATATGATGCCCCATAAATAATGAACCCCATATGATACTCCAGTGTATAATGGGCCCCATGGATGATGCTCCAGTGTATGATGGGCCTATATAATGCTCCATATATAATGGGCCCCATATAATGCTCCATATATAAAGGGCCCTATATCATGCTCTAGTATATGATGGGCCCCATGGATGATGCTTCAGTGTTTGATGGGCCGATATAATGCTCCATATATAATGCTCCCCATATATTGCTCCAAACATTAAAAAAATGAAATACGTCTCCTGGCTGGGCACTGCTCTACTCTGGACTCCTCAGCGTCGCCATCTTCCAGCTCTCTTTACTTGGACTGATTATGCAGACGGCGCACAGACGTGACGTCATCGCGCTCTCTAACCTGAATGTCACTGTCAGGAAATGCGGAAGACGTCACAGCGGGGGAGCATGGAGAGGTCACTATTGCAAGTGCTGGGGTCCTGAGCAAGCAGGGGGGGCCACTCGTGGGCGCCGGCACTGGCACAGGGCCCCTCATAGTACGCTGGTGTCTCTGTCGGCGATTGGGCCCCCCACCTGCTCAGGGCCCCGGCACTTGCCCGGGTGCGCCAGGTGCTGACGCCTGCCCTGGGGGGGTACAGCCCAGTTAGGGAGGTGGATAAACTGGCATATGTTGAGGTGTAGGCTGGACGTTCAGCAGCTGCAAATGGAGGAATTGGAGATGTTGGAGTAAGGCCTCTTTCACACATCCGTTTTGCGCCTGACGGCTACCCCGGCATTTTGCCGGATCGCCGCATCCGGCAAGTAGTATGTAAAACCGGATGAGACGTATCCGGTTTTTCGCCGGATCCGTTTCTGTCCTCCGGAAAAAAAACGGATCCGTCTCATCCGGTGTATCCGGTTTTGCATCCGTTTTCGACGGAAAGCGCCCGATCCGGTTTTAAAAAACACCCTTTTTTGGGGTTCCAAACATGATTGGCTACTGTAATCCTATATATACACTGTTCCTACAGCCCATCTTTGACAGGTTGTAGAGGAGCAAGTGCAGGTTGGAGAGAAGAGCAAGTGACTGGCGAACATGGATGTGATTATTGGCAATATCTTCAAGAATCTTGTGGATTTTACTGCGGAGATGAATCGCTTGAGGATTATAGTTATGGAGAAGGAGTGGAAGTTTGAGGAGCAGCGCATTATGCATCAGCGCCAGCAAAGACGACGACGTATGTGGATCCACCCCATCACGGCACAGAGATTAACCCGTGGTGTGTATTCAACACTGAACATGGAGCTGAGAGAAAACCCTGAGAAGTTTTTTGCCTATCTGCGGATGAACAAAGAAAACTTTGACTATTTGCTGGAGCGTGTTGGAGAACAAATCAGAAGATCCGACACCTATTGTCGGTTCTCGATATCTCCGGCGGAGCGTCTCATGGTGACTATAAGGTAAGCTATATGTATTGGATCTGTTTGCTTCAGCACACTTGTACTGTTATAATTTTTTTAACATGACAGGACAACAAGGGAACCATATCACTACAACACTAAAACATGTTCAAAAACAGTGTTTTTCCTTCATTTTATTATTTTTGGTATCTCCAACATTTATAGCTGAGTTCTGCTATGTAATGCTGCGTTTCTGAAATAATTTGTATTTTCTATTTTGTTTTCAGATTTCTGGCAACTGGCGAAACTCTGTCATCGCTCCATTTCCAATATCGGCTGGGAATCTCCACACTATCCGGGATAATAAAGTACACTTGTGCTCTGTGGGACAGGGTGGATTGATTTAAATCACGCCGATTTAAATCAACGATTTAAATCATGATTTAAATCAAATGATTTTTTTCTATTTAAATCAGATCGATTTAAATCGTGATTTTAATCATGATTTAAATCACTGATTTAAATCAAAAGATTTTTTTAATATAAATCACGATTAAAATCTAAAACTTTCAATCATTGTTCAATTAACTCCACACTTCTAGCTTGGTTTCACTTTCTGTAGCTTGGTTTCAGTTTCTTTTTCCATTCAGTTGACATGCCCAAACTTGTTGGATAGTCAGTCAGCAGTACTTGGCTGTAGTAACAATCAAACTTCAGAAGTGATCTGCGTGAGCCATGGCAGGTCGTAAGAGAGACCCTATTTGGGTTCATTTTGTTGAGATGCCAGCAGAGCTTGGAAAGAAAGGTGGGAGAGCAAAGTGCAAATACTGTCAAAAGGATATCCAAGGACTTGTTTGCCGTTTGAAATCACATTATGAAAACTGCAACCAGAAGGGAAATGAAGATGTTGATAGTGATACAACTAATGTCAATGAACCCCCACAGCTTCTTATGCACCAGGACCCTAGCACTAGTGGTAAGTCTGGCAATTACAACCTATTTTAACAGACGTTTTACTGGGATGGTTAAAGTCTATGAAAAGAAAAATTTCTAGCACTAGTTCTGGAGTATAGAATTTAAATTTATGTTAAGGCAATATTTCACAGAAGATTAACGTTAAGTAAAAATAAAAGAGTGTGTATACGCCTATTTTTTTTTTTTTATTGTAGGCTACAATTCACTTTTGAAGTCTGCCAAATTGACCATTTTTTTTAAAAAAAAACATTTTTAAAACTTTTGTGACATAATTTTTTTCAGTTGCTCTGATATTACTAGTATTACAGCTACTTCACGGAAACTTGAGTAGCATAACTTTTGAGACAGCCCTTATAGGACGAGGACCATTACATTGTTCAAAAAGTTTGTTTCAAAATATTTTCGTTATATTTCTTCAAATACGCAGTCGAATTATATTTTTAATTACTGTGCTTTCAGGGTCAAATATGGCTTGTGCTGCACGTGACAATAAATATCTGGGTACAACTTCAACAAAGCAGCCCAACAAAAAACTTTGCGTGCAAAGTGTAGAAAAATTCCTCTTAAAGACTACGACGAGCCAGAAAGAACATTTTGATGAATTAATTGCTAAATTCATATTTGCAACCAATTCTTCTTTCCGACTAGTTGAACACCCATTGTTTGTACAAATGATGGAAGGAATAAGACCAGGCTACAAACCACCAAGTAGATTTGATATCTCAGGAAAACATCTTCAGGCTGTATACGACAAAGAAAGAGCGGCTTGTACAAAATATTTGAAAGACAAAGTTGTTAACATGAGCTTGGATGGTTGGAGCAACATCCACAACGACCCCATAATTTGCACTTGTGTCACAACAGAAGATGGTGAAACTTACCTTACAGACACAATCGACACATCTGGAAATTCACATACTGCTGAATATTTACTTGAAATTGCTAAGAACTCAATTCACCAATGCCAAGAACAGTTTGGATGTAAAGTAAGGAGCTTAGTTACTGATAACGCCAGCAATGTGGCAAAAATGCGAGCGGAACTGGCACATGAGGATGACACAAATGTCATTACATACGGTTGTTCTGCCCATTTGTTGCATCTTTTGGCAAAAGACCTGCATATTTCGGGTGTCAAGGAACATGTTGTAGAAATTGTTAAATATTTCCGCAATAATCATTTTGCACATGCAACCTACAAGGAAATGGGAGGACTGAAGTTGGTTCTACCACAAGATGTTAGATGGAATACCTTGACTGAATGCTTGGAACTGTTTATTAACAACTGGTCAAAATTAGTGTCCATTTGCAAAACACATCGGGATAAAATTGATGCTAATATACGAAGCAAAGTATTAAATCTTGGTGTGAAGAGAAATGCCGAGGACCTTTTGGAAAGGTTAAAGCCAATATCTATTGCGTTGTATAAAATGCAGAAAGATACTGCAACCATAGCTGATGCCACAGAAGTTTGGAAAGATTTAGAAGGTTCGCTAGATCGCTTGAACCTCTCAAACAATGTAAAGGTTGCAATACACCACCGCAAGGACCAAGCATTAAAAGAAGAACACTATTTAGCCAATATCTTGCATCCCATCTACAGAGGGAAAAAACTATCTGAGGCGGAAATCAACTCTGCAATGGAGTGGCTCGCCAATACTAACCATGACATTGTGGCAACTGTGCTGAAATTGAAGTGTGAATCTGCACCATTTCAAAAATACATGTTTGCAGATAACGTCGTTAATGAACTAAAACCACTGGACTGGTGGAAGTCGCAATCACTTGTTCTTCCAGCGAAGATAATAAATGTAGCTACTCAGCCACTGACTGCATCGGCTTCATCGGCAGGAGTAGAGAGATTGTTTTCTTCATTTGGTTTTGTGCACACAACAGTCCGAAACCGCTTAGGAACTGCTAAAGCAGGACAACTAGTTTTCCTATTAAAAGTCCTAAATAAACAGTAGGCTTAAAGGACTGATGTATTCACTGAAGATGTTTGCTTACTTCAAACGTTAGAGATAGGCTATTGTTAAAAAGTACTTACTCTCTGTAGTTCAATTCTGATTGTTTAATAGTGCAAATAAAAATTATTAGGTTTCATAATCATCAACTGTTTTAATATTTTTATTTGTGTAAAATAATTTGATTTGCAAAAAGACAAAGTTTTGCTTGTGTACAACTTGATTAAAAAATCCTATTTAAATCAAAAAAATCCGATTTAAATCAAAAAAATCAGATTTTTTTGATTTTTTAAAAAAAATCATGATTTTTATCCACCCTGCTGTGGGATAGTTTGGTTGGAGAATTTCTTCCAGAGCCAACTACAGAGCGGTGGCTTCAAATAGCGGACCAGTTTCTCTGTATCTGCCAGTTCCCCAATTGCCTGGGCGCTGTTGATGGCAAACATATCCGCATTCAAAAGCCTTCAGGAACTGGATCAGAATTCTTTAACTATAAAAAATATTTCTCTGTCGTCCTGATGGCTATTGCAGATGCGGAGTACAAGTTTATCGCGGTGGACATTGGGTCTTATGGACGGTCAAATGACTTCCAAGTCTTTAAACTTTCAGCTATGGGCCGTAAACTGTATGGAAACAGTTTTCAGTTTTACCCCACCCCCCCCCCAGGCCACTGCCTCAAACCTCAGGCCCACCGATGCCATTCGTTTGTGTAGGTGATGAGGCATTCCAGCTGTCTGAACACCTCTCAAAGCTGTACGCCAGCAGAGGATTAACACATACCAAGAGAATTTTCAACTACCGCCTCACAAGAGCCAGACGCATGGTGAAGTGTGCCTTTGGGATTATGACAGCAAAATGGCGTGTCCTTTTGACTGCGATAAACTTGAAGACCGAGACTGTTGATAATGTAGTGAAAGCGTGCGTGGTCCTCCATAATTTTGTCATCACCAAGGAACCGATTTCTCTGGAGGACCACAATCAAGAAACAACTTTGCACGACTACAGCAACATTACCACTCGCAGAACAGTCGCGGTTTCAAGAATGATGGACCACTTTGCCCAATACTTTGTGTCACCGGAAGGTAGTGTTGACTGGCAGGATGACAGAGTGTGATAAATTGATTTGTTCTTTTAAAACTTTCTGTACCCACAATAAACCTTTAAAAGTTTACTTGTCTACCTTCTTGTGTGTTTTCTACTGTCTGTAACCTTTTTGCCATAGTTGTGTCCCTGGCTGTTTTTTCTTTTAACAAAAGTATTTCACCTTTTGTCCAAAAAAGTGTACATTGTAGGCCAGGTTTCCCCAACTCCAGTCCTCAAGGCCCACCAACAGGTCATGTTTTCAGGATTTCCTTTGTATTGCTCAGGTGATAATTGCCTCACCTGTGCAATACAAAGGAAATCCTGAAAACCGGATCTGTTGCTGGGCCTTGAGGACTGGAGTTGGGGAACACCTGTTGTAGGGGATAACCTAACAAAGTACACAATTTTTGGAAAAAGATAATATACTTTGCATACTACACAACCCGGGACACAACTTTGTCAAAAAGGTTAAATTTATGAACCTTTTAGCCAAAGTGAGGTGTTTTTTACTAATGGTGTTTGTGTAACCAAATACGTTTACCTGTTTTACAAAATTTAAAACTTAACATCCTATAAAGAAAAGACAGACAACAATGTTAAACCAATGCAAAATTTATTTAAAAAATAATTTTTTAATATAATTTTTATAAAATTTGGCCTTTTTGCCAACTGTTTAAATTTTCAATAAACTTAATGTTTTTAGTAAACTTTATTTTTTTATTAAAATTTTTTTTTTTTATTTCATGAAAAAAATTAATAACACATTTACAGGTCTGTGTAGTGTGGGGTGGAAATACTGCTGGAGGGGCTGCGGGACACTTCGACCGTGGGAGTGTGGAGGGATGACCGGGATGGTGGTGATGAAGGAACAGGAAGGGGTGGAAAGAGTAAGAGAATGGGAAGACAAGGCAGAACAGGTGGGTGGTGGTGGAGTGGAGGGTTGGGCATGAGGAGCAGGTGACATGGTAGGGAATTGGAAGGGGGAAGGAGATCTGTACGAGGTAGGAGTGTGGTAGTGGGGAGGTTGCTGGTACTGGGGAGGTGACTGCAGTTGGGAGGTGGTTGGTACTGGGGAGGTTGATGGACCTGTGGAGGTGGGTGGTATTGAATAGGAGGGGGAGGAGGGATGGCAGGTGGAGGGGGGGAAGATGTACGGCGGCTGTAGGGGGGGAGGTGGAGGAACGACTGGGGTGGATGGAGGAGGATGGGAGATAGCCTGCACTACAGCAGCGTGGCACGTGTGCATCACATACATCTGCTGGTCAGCAGATAGCGGATCTATGCGCTCCGCAACCGACCTAAAAAAAACTGTGGTTCTGTGATGCTCTTGCCTCTGACTGTACAGTTTGCAGAAGTGTCTTTACCTCACCAACTAGGGAGGTTATCTGATGAATGCCTGCGGCAACTTGTTCAGATAATACCTTAAGACAGTTCTGGAAAGATGCATTCATATGCAAGAATCGGGCGCATAGTTCTTTTCCTGACCCCTCCGACGCTGCCGCCCAGTACCCGCAGCTGTACTAGAGGTGGCAGGGTCAGAAGGGTGGGGTAAAGGGAAGGCTATATCCTGACCAGCAGATTCATGTAATGCAGCCGGCCACGCTGCTCCAGCGCTGGTGGAGGGGACTGCGGGATCTAATGTGTGGGAAGGTGCAGATGTACTAGAGGTGGCAGGGTCAGAAGGGTGGGGTAAAGGGAAGGCTATATCCTGACCAGCAGATTCATGTAATGCAGCCGGCCACGCTGCTCCAGCGCTGGTGGAGGGGACTGCGGGATCTAATGTGTGGGAAGGTGCAGATATACTAGAGGTGGCAGGGTCAGAAGGGTGGGGTAAAGGGAAGGCTATATCCTCACCAGCAGATTCATGTAATGCAGGCGGCCACGATGCTCCAGTGCTGGTGGAGGGGACTGCGGGATCTAATGTGTGGGAAGGTGCAGATGTACTAGAGGTGGCAGGGTCAGAAGGGTGGGGTAAAGGGAAGGCTATATCCTGACCAGCAGATTCATGTAATGCAGCCGGCCACGATGCTCCAGCGCTGGTGGAGGGGACTGTGGGATCAACTGTGTGGGAAGGTGCAGATGTACTAGAGGTGGCAGGGTCAGAAGGGTGGGGTAAAGGGAAGGCTATATCCTGACCAGCAGATTCATGTAATGCAGCCGGCCACGATGCTCCAGCGCTGGTGGAGGGGACTGCGGGATCTAATGTGTGGGAAGGTGCAGATGTACTAGAGGTGGCAGGGTCAGAAGGGTGGGGTAAAGGGAAGGCTATATCCTGACCAGCAGATTCATGTAATGCAGCCGGCCACGATGCTCCAGTGCTGGTGGAGGGGACTGCGGGATCTAATGTGTGGGAAGGTGCAGCTGTACTAGAGGTGGCAGGGTCAGAAGGGTGGGGTAAAGGGAATGCTATATCCTGACCAGCAGATTCATGTAATGCAGCGGCCACGATGCTCCAGTGCTGGTGGAGGGGACTGCGGGATCTAATGTGTGTGAAGGTGCAGCTGTACTAGAGGTGGCAGGGTCAGAAGGGTGGGGTAAAGGGAATGCTATATCCACACCAGCAGATTCATGTAATGCAGCCGGCCACGCTGCTCCAGCGCTGGTGGAGGGGACTGCGGGATCTAATGTGTGTGAAGGTGCAGCTGTACTAGAGGTGGCAGGGTCACAAGGGTGGGGTAAAGGGAAGGCTATATCCTCACCAGCAGATTCATGTAATGCAGCCGGCCACGATGCTCCAGCGCTGGTGGAGGGGACTGCGGGATCTAATGTGTGGGAAGGTGCAGATGTACTAGAGGTGGCAGGGTCAGAAGGGTGGGGTAAAGGGAAGGCTATATCCTCACCAGCAGATTCATGTAATGCAGCCGGCCACGTCCCAGCCTGGGGGGGGGACTGGGGGATCTAATGTTGGGAAGGTGAAATTAAAGGTGGCGGGGTCAAAGGGTGGGGTAAAGGGAAGGCATACCCTGACCACAGATTCTGAATCAGCCGCCACGATCTCCAGGCTGGTGGAGGACGGGGGATCTGTGGGAGGTGCAGGTACAGAGGGGAGGGTCAAAGGGGGGGGTAAAGGGAAGCATTCCCCCACAATTCAGTAATGCCCGCCCGGCC